>QEOT01007419.1:69218-99945 GCA_003123785.1 Pterocarya stenoptera | reverse complement strand
TACTACTATCATACCTCTCCTCTTGTTATGCCCAAACTCCGAAATGGAGAAGAAGCTGCCATTGTGGTTGCCTCCCCTCTGCACCATTAACACAGCATTCCCAGTTCTACGAGTTCTATAAAACTCAGAAGAGCCCCAAGACACAGCACATTCTTTCACTGTAAAGCCCAACCAACCCAAAGCTTCATGATCCAGAGATATAAATTTCATCCCACGACGACTACTCTCAGTGATTCTCCACCACCTTTCATTCTCCTTTGAAAACACAAATAACTTCTGTTCAATAAAAACATCTCTACGTGTTCCCATCGTAACCCACCAAAAATACTAACCCTGTAATAACCTTCAAAAACCTTCACACCAAACTAGACTACACTCTAATCACCAGCATGAAAAACACCATTGAAAACCAACTCTAACAGCAGAAATCAAAAAACGTAAAAATTGTACGGAGAGAAAAATCTTTATTTTTTTTTTTTTAAATAAAGATTTGTATTTTAAATAAAAATGGAAAATCAGAAGCAGGGATTAAAATCTTAATACATGAAAGCATATAGTTTGATACTAAACCTGCATTGGAGAAAAGAAAACACCCAATTACAAACTAAGAACTAGAAAAAGCAACAAAGAAATCATGAAAACTGGTCCCATCCAATACAATAGCCAATGCCCAAAGAAATAACGTATGGAAGAAAAAATCTCTATCTTACCCATCAAAAAATTCCCGCAGCACCTTTCACAATTATTCTTAGGATCATTCAGTGGATTTATCGATGGGTTTGAGCTGAAATAGCTTTTGCAAAGTGGCAAGCAGTCCAAAGGAAACCTATATCAAATTGTCTTTAACATTTTTTATGCTTTTCTAGCAGTCTTTTGTAGGTCCTGAATTTCTTCAGAGCACTACATCCCATCAATTGCTTCATCACATGCTACAGCCATCTAACCTAGCACTTCAAATGTGCCATCTAACCCAGCTTTGGAAACTTCTGCTCATTGATAACTTGAGGAAACATGGTATTATCATTTTGGATTGGTGCTACTTGTATAAGAAAAATGGGGAAACAGTGGATCAGTTACATTGTGAGGTGGCCAGGATTTTAAGGGATGAAATCTTCAACTGAACTGGTGTGGCATGGGTAATGCCTAGATGGGGTAATGGATATTTTCAGATGTTGGAGTGGTTTTTGGGGTAACATTCATATTGCTACAGTGTGGAAAATGATTCCTCATTGTATTATGTGGTGTCTTTGGATGGAGAGAAATGGTAGGTGTTTTGAAGATCAGGAGCGTTCCTTGGACAAGTTGAAGGGATTCGTTTTCGACACCTTACTTTCTTGGGCTTCTGTTATTGTTTGTAATGGTACTAGCTTTTATAATTTGCTTGTATCTTTATCTACTTTCTATTGGTTGCTAGGCCTTTTCCATGTATACTTCCTGCATACTTGGGCTATGCCTATTGTTCATGCAATAAAATTATCAAAACAAAACTAGCACTTCACATGAATTACAATGCAAACCAACCAGATTGATTGAACAAAGTAATCTCATCAAATAACAAATATATAATGATATTTAGGAAAACGAATTTTCAGTATTTAGATGGCCACAACGTAAAGAAAAGCATATAATAGGAACATTTCACATACCAATCTCATTGCTAGCTTTTGCAGAAGCAGGATATAAGACTCTGCATTTTACCCCATTCTTTGGAAGCTCAGAAGCCAGAACCTTACCTGTCGCTGGAGAGAGCAAATTTTTTAGAAACAAATAATCGCCATTTTGATGCTCAACAGAGGGAAACTATAATCATTTGCCTGAACGATTAATTATCAGATGAAAAAATTATTATAAACAGTAAATCAAGTTATTAATGATGCAGACTCAAAAGAGAATCACATTATTACTCCAAAGACACATATTTTTATGTATGCCTGCATGTGAGTAGTTCATGGGTTCATGTGTGTGTGAGATGAATCAAGAAATAACCACAAATGTAACAAAGCCAATCCCACTAAACAAACTGAAATTAATTTTCTCCTCAACATAAGCTGAGAAACTCGTTAAATATGTAACTCTCTGATTTATTCATCAATCTGAAATGTTCCAAGCTTACTTCACCCTGATTATGAAGATTCTTTTATCATAACACCCTTGACTGCTCACCGTATATGATTCTCATGTGCCCTTATTTTGTTCATTTTTTGCTCTAATGACCAAACAAGAAAAACAGGCAATAAAAATGTGTCTATATGTAAGTGCAAACCTGCAAACACGTGAACAAATACCTTTTGAGGGTGCAAAGGCAACATTGAGTGATCGATTGGAGAACTGCAATACGTCGTCAAAAACGCTCGCCGTACCAGCTCCCACAACACCTACATTAACATTTGGGGTCCCGGCCGCCCTAAGGTTTTAAATTAAGATCAAGTTTATCATTTTGCCAAGTTTTAATAGGGGGAAAGAAAGAACAAAAAGGAATTATCAAAAAATGCTTAATTTCTTAAAAAGAAGTAATGTTTTCAGAAATTAGATTATGTGTTACAATTTCTATTTTGGGCATACTGAATTTTGCAAAAAAAAAAAAAAAAAATTGTGCATATTGTACTTTGCATCCAATTATGGGGATTATTTGATTTGACATGTTCTATTAGTTATTTGATGTGGTCATAAGCTACAGAAAGAATCCATAATGCAGTGTCTTCAAGCATTCTATCCATTTTCCAAAGAATATATATCTATGTGGGGTGCACATGATTGTGTGTGCATGGAAAAACAAAAATCAGATAAGAGTTTTGTCAAGTCAGGTGTAAGGAAAAAAAATTTAGAAAGCCAATCACCGCATGCGTAAATACAAGAGATGACAATTTAGTCAAAAGAAAAAATATTGCATGCATGTCCTAGGAGTAGATGACAAGCAGATTGAGGAAAAAAAGACATTTAAGCCACAAACTAAAACTCCAGTTTCAATTTCCAGAAATAAGAATCCAGGAAAAAATAGCTATATAAAATATGTCAGAGTACAGTCAACAAGTTCTAACCCTTACTTCCATGCCTCCAGAAAGACCGACCCAGCCTCAGGGGAAGTTATGACAATCCAATCAAATGGTGTATCTGCTGCGATAAACACCAAAAAAAAAAAATATGTTCAATTTTAAAAAATGAGGAAAAAAAATCAAATCAAGGTATTTGACCCTACTTCCTAGTACAAAAGATGCTGTGCTACCCATGTCTCATTTCATATTCAAAGACCAGCCTGATCCAGGCTTGACAACAAAATGACTTGAATGCCATTAGAAAGCAAAATGAAAATATTGGGGGGTCAACCATGCGGCCCAGCTGGATGGATGAGTTTTGTGTCTGCATCGATAATGCCAAATTATACAATTTGAGTTATGGGGGAGCTTTCTACACCTGGTCAAATAGAAGAGAAGAAAGTCCTATCCCTATAAAGCTAGATAGAGCTCTAACCAATACTATAGGGTTAAGCCCTGGGATTTGACGGCGGACTAAACAAACAGAGGGTTCCGTCAGCTAAAATGCATAGTATGCCAGTTAATTCTAGCTACTACTTATCAAAAAAAAAAAAAAATCTAGCTACTCATACATGCTGCCATGGCAAGAGAGCGAGTGAAGATGATCATCATTGTGTAAGCACAGGGCAGTTCCTAACTATCGTCCCTGGTACAATGGAATCACTTGCACCTACACTAAAAAACCATCTCATACCACCAACAAGCTAGACCACAAAGAACACGAGCTTACCACTTAATACGGATGAAAGCCTACCCATATCAGGCCCCTGTGTATGCTGAATGAGGGGAAGCTCCAGACAGTTAATTCCATGTTTAGCCTGTACTCGGCATTAGAAATATAATCTTAATTCAAAGATATATTTGAGTACCCACCAAGGATCCCACTACAACATGTTTCCTAGTGGTGAAGATACCAAAACATGTCTCTGCTGGAAACATATGAGTGAGCACAGTACCCAAAAAATTGGATGAAAGCTCTTTCAAAGGACATAGCAAACACAACAAGAGAAAAATTATCACCTAGGCAACATCATACAGGTTCATAAAATATTTGTAGTACTGGAAAAGGTTTAAATATAATATCGCTTAAATTCTACTTAACAGTTCTGGTGACACTTTTTTTTTTGGTAGGTAAAGATATAGTTCAGATAACTAGCATGTAGAAAATGGAGACAAAAAAAATATGATAGGTTAGTGGAAGAAAGACAATACATTCATGCATCCATAGTCCAAAGCATTGGCAGACAGAAGCAAAATGCCAGGGGCTGTATCCATTTTACCGGGTGGCTTGAAGGATATAACAGATTCGCAGTTGTGAATGAGTGGCAGTAAAGACAACACAGATTAGCAAAAGATTTGAAATAGGGAATTAATAAAGTGGAAAATCAGGCTTTTTTCTTCTTCTTTTGGAGGGGAGAGGGGGGATTTCCACCTACTTCATTATCATCAAATAGAAAATCATTATCCTTTGAATAGAGGCATTATCAAACATTATACATCTACTATCAAAACATAAATTTACTTATAAAAGAAATATTAAAACGAAAATAATAAAAATAATAAGCTTCAAGAACATCTAGTTTTTAACACAATTATTTTTCAACGTTGAAGGGCGACCGAAGTACAAAGTTTTTCCATAGAATTGCTAATTCTCATAGGATAAATAACAACATAGAGATGCTAAAAATTGATGGGGCTGATTGTAGAGAAGAACATGTAATCCACAATCATATAGTTGATTTCTTTGAGAAACTTCTAACTGAACATGTGGGATGGCAGCCTACACTTGATGGACTTGTCTTCGATAATATTGGGCCGAGTGATGTGGTTCGGCTGGAGAGGGCTTTTGAGGAGGCTAAGGTTATGATGTAGTGCGGAAAATGGTGAAAGACAAGGCACCCGGTCCGGATGGGTTCCCTATGGGTTTCTTCCAAGATTGTTGGGATGTGGTTAAGGAAGACCTATTGAAGGTGTTGCAGGAGCTATTCTCGGCTGGGAAATTTGAGAAAAATCTCAACACCACTTGTATTGCATTAATATCCAAAAAGGTAGGGGCTACGAAGGTTATGGAGTTTAGGCCTATTAGCCTAATGAATGGGGTGTACAAGATTATTTCGAAAGTACTTGCAAACCGTCTTAGCGAGGTTATAGGGAAGATATCACTAAACCTCAAAATGCCTTTGTAAAAGGTCGGCAGATTCTCAATACGGTCCTTATCGCTAATGAATGCCTTGACAGTAGACTAAAGGCTGGTACCACAGGGATCTTGTGCAAATTAGACATGGAGAAAGCGTATGATCATATTAACTGGGATTTCCTTCTCAATTTACTTGGGAGATGTGGTTTTGAAGAAAGGTAGAGGACATGGATCCGTTGGTGTGTATCTACAGTGAGATTTTCTGTGTTGATAAATGGTAGTCCAGAGGGCTTCTTTCAGAGTTCACGTGGTTTGAGACAAGGGGATCCGTTATCACCGTTACTATTTGTTATTGTTATGGAGGCGCTAAGCAGGATGATCTCGGCTTTGGTGGAAAATGGCTTTGTAGATGACTTCCTGATTGGGACCCCGGATACGGGTAGATTTATTATTTCCCATTTGTTGTTTGCAGATGATACTCTTATTTTGTGTGAACCAGATCAAAATCAAGTGCGAGCTTTGAAGGCCTTGATTTTATGTTTCGAAGCAGTTTCTAGTTTGAAAGTGAACATTGACGAATCAGAGATGGTGCCAATTGGAGGTGTTCCTAATTCAACTGGCTAAAACACTGGGTTGTAAGATTGCTTCTTTTCCCATGACTTATCTGGGACTTCCGTTGGGGATCGCATCGAGGGCGTCCTCCATTTGGGATACGGTGACCGAAAGAATAGAGAGGAGATTGGCAGGATGGAAGAGAATGTACTTGTCAAAAGGAGGTAGGATTACTTTGATCAAGAGTACACTGTCTAACCTACCAACCTATTTCTTGTCTCTTTTCCCTATACTGGCAAGAGTAGCGGCCTGTATCAAGAAGTTACAACAAGATTTTTTGTGGGGAGGAATGGGGGACAAGTATAAGCTCCATCTAGTTAAGTGGGAGAAGGTATGTCGTCCGATCTCTAATGATGGCTTGGGTATAAGAAATTTGAGGTTGTAATTAATCGGGCGTTGCTCTGCAAATGGTTGTGGAGATATAACAATGAACCAGAGGCCCTATGGAAAATGGTGATTGAAAACAAATATTGCGGTTTATGAGGGGAGATGGTGTACTAGAGAAGTTAAGAGGGGCTTATGGAAACACATAAGAAAAGGGTGGGGGATCTTCAATCAGCACTTTAGACTTTAGGTGGGTGTAGGAACCAGGATTAGATTCTAGAGAGATGTTTGGTGTGGTAATAGTGCCCTACAAGAGTTATTTCCTTCACTTTTCCAGACTGCAAGTGCCAAAGATGTCTCGGTGGCAGAAGTTATGGGGGTCTCGGGAGGGCAGATTCACTAGAGTATTAATTTTACTAGGGCGGCACATGATTGGGAAATAAGTAGTTTTGTAGATTTTTATAGCGTACTATACTCCATACGACCGAACATACAGCATGAAGATGGTATGTGGTAGATTCCTACAAGGAAAGGCATCTTTTCTGTCCGTTCCTTTTATAAAGCTTTCACACAAGAGCTTGACACTCAGTTTCCTTGGAGAAGGCTTTAAAGGCACAAGGCACCCCTTAAAGCCTCATTTTTTGTGTGGACAGCTTCATTAGGAAATATTCTCACCACCGACAACCTGAGGAAAAGGAGGGCAATTATAACTGATTGGTGTTGCATGTGTAGAAGAGGGGGTGAGTCGGTGGATCATCTTCTTATACATTGCGAGATAGCATGGGAACTCTGGAACATGGTGTTTAGTAGATTGGATCTAGCGTGGGTTATGCCAGAGACCGTGATGGTAGCAATGGCATGTTGCACAAATATAAGAGGCATGCAGCAAATCAAAGCGGTTCGGCAGATGATCCCTATTTGCATCTTGTGGTGCTTGTGGCAAGAGCGCAACGAGCGGATGGTCGAGGACAAAGAGAGATCGATGGAAGAGATAAAAGTTTTATTTTATAGAACTCTTTGTACTTGGGCTATTGCTATGGACTTTAATGGCTTGGACTTACATGATTTCCTAGCTTCTAATGCGCCTACCTAGCTAGGGCATAAGAGTTTTGTAATTGAATTTTGCCCATTCTAGTATTAGTAAAATCTGTTTACTTATCAAAAAGAAAAAACGTTGAGGGGAAAAAAAAAAAAAAATCTTTAACTTTCTAATTCTGCCACTATCAAATTACCGAATGGAAATGGGAAGAAGAGATCTAAGAAAATAGCAAATTCTTCGCCATGGCCCACCAAAGTGTTATCTTCAAAATGATCAAGACATAGACAGACAGTAGATTATAATTTATTAACAATAAAAAGAGGCACAATTTTCCTACATCATATTAATTTCTTTTTACTTTCTCTCCATAGCCCAATAGTGGCAGTAAATATGTTTTCTCCTTGCCCTTTTTGTTTCTTCTTGCGTTTTCTCGTAGAAAGTGAAACAAATGTAGCTTCAAGAAGATTCTTTAAAATGATGAAAATTGCTCTCTCGAAATGTAATATCAGCTCCACCTGTACATGTAGCTGATGAGCTTGAACACATATCGTTCTTTGAGATATTGAGAATTCTGATCAGAAAGCCAAGAACGTACTAACTAGATAAAAGAGGAGCACATAGCTGAGCATCCAGCGTTCTTGTTTCCACATACAATCGAAAGCCTAATGTGAAAAATTAAAATACAAGCCACGCTCAAAATATAAGCACACAAATTATTCTCAATAAACAAGGAGAACAAGAGTAGCAGATTCATCCATAGCATCGATAAGACATTGCGAAATTCAAAAGAAACGCAAAATCAATAAATCTCAAGAAAATAACAAATAACTTCAGAATGTGAGAGAGAGAGAGAGAGAGAGAGAGAGAGAGAATACCAGAGCTCTGATGAGCTTGCCGTTCTTGCCGCGTTCTCTGGTGACCACCACTTTGGGCCCCGCTGGATTCGACGAAGAGCCCAAAGAAGAAGTATGAGAAGCTCGGAATCTGAGAGCAATTCGCCTGTGAATTTGCAGAGGAGGAGGAGCAGAAGTGGACGGAGGGGAAAGAGAAGAGAGAGAGGAGAGTTGAGGAGGAAGAGCCATGGACCGCAAACGTGTTGAGCAGAGGCTCTGCCCCGAACCTTCAGGCTCCAGCTGTTGCCAAATTATGACACCCACAAAGAAATAATAATTTATTTATTTATTGTCCCCAATATCTTTGGCAAAAAAGGACGTTAAATTAATTATTGCGTCCCGACTCCCAACTGCCCTACCCAACCCTAGGGTGCCGTGCGCCCCTGCTACCAACACTTGACAGCTCAAACCTTTTTTCACCATGCATAGATTTTTATGTTTAAAATATATTTTTAAGATAAGTAATTTCTGTGCATTCTTTTTAAATAAGTTGTTAAATATGAAATTTATATAAAAAAAATATATTTTTTAATAATAAATTTTTAAAATATTTGATTCGTTTAAATAAAAAGATTAGATTGTATTTTGTTTTTATATAACATAATATTTAAATTAATTAATAATTTAATACATATTGACTCGTATACTTGAACTAGATTCGACTTTATAACTTCTTATTTTAAATTTTGAGCTTTTGAAATGTGTATTACTTTAGTTTTTTCCTTTTAGAAATAGTTAAAACCCGGATTGATAATTAATGTTAATGCCTAAATTCATATAACATACCAGAATAGTGGAAAGAATTATCTCCGATCTACGATGGTGATTTGAGCTTCGATTTAGTGCTCTTCACATTCATTCATGAAATAAAAAGCAAATAAGCAAATAGAAATAAATATAAAAAGACAGAAATTTACGTGATTCGATATAAAATTCTACATCACGAGTTGTTTGGGGGCAAAATTCACTATAATTTATGATTTTACAATCTCTCATGACCTCACATATCTCTCAATGCAATGGATGAATTTAGTCTAGGCGTAGAGAAGTCATCCCAAGCCTATGGAGAGTCCATCCTTCATTTGTAGAGATCTCCTCCTTTTATAAAAATCTGTTTTCTTCATTGGAGTAATAGAGTCCAACTTGTCTTGTGAAGCCTTTTTCCTTTAAGGAGTCTGAGCCAACTTCTTTTGATTTATCTTCTCCTTGCCTTATCTCTTCCATGCCTTATATCTTGGTTTTATCTATTTTCTTATTATTAGTGATAGGTTTTCAAATGGCTAGAGCCAGTCAATTTAGTCCCTAACAGATGCCTACGGTTCTTAAGGTCGACTTGTTTGTCAAGAAAGTTTTGAGAATCTTCAAGTTAATTGTGATGGGGGTAACCTGTAAGAAAATGCAAAAAAAGCAATTCTAGGAACTGGCCCAAAGTTTGTCACTATTATGCAATGTAATGGTGATCTCCACGAGCGGTCCTCAAGAAGAATTTGTGAATATTTCCTTGCTCGTTGATCCTTTTTGGTTTTTGGTGGCTTTAGTGGATTTTGCCCCGTGCTGCGATTTCTGTTGGTGTTTAATGTCTCCGTCTTGATGTGGATGTAAGAGTTTGATTGTAGTAACCCATGCTTAAGTGGTCATGGAGCATGTCGACTTTCTGAATCTATCTTAAGCGGTTGCTAAACCCGTCGACTCGTTCTCGAAAGATACCCACGCAAGGCGGTTGTAGAGCTTAGAGGCTCGTTCCTGAAAGTAACCCGCTGGCGGCGATTGTGGCGAGTGGAGACACTCGGCTTGCATTTGGCAGAAGGGTGCCTCAACCGCGTAACGCTGGCGATAAGAGTGTAGCGGGAGGATGCCTCCACAGCGTAATCTTGGCGATAAAAGTATAGCGGGAGGATGCCTCAATTGCATAACTCTAGCGATGGGTGTAGCGGAGGATGCCTCCACAGCATCACATCGGCGATAAGAATGTAGCAGGAGGATGGCTCGACAGCATAACTGTGGCGATTCGTGTAGTGGGAGGATGCCTCGACCGCATAACCTTGACGATAAGAGTGTAGCGAGAGGATGCATCGACCGCATAACCCTAGTGATGCGAGTGTAGCGGGAGGATGCCTTGACCTCGTAACCCTAATAATGCGAGTGTAGCAGGAGGATGCCTCGACCACGTAACTTTGGCAATGAGAGTGTAGTGGAAGGATGCCTTGATCGCCTAACTCTGGCGATGGGTGTAGGGGGAAGATGTCTCGACTGCGTAACCTCAACAATAAGAGTGTAGCAGGAGGACACCTAGACCGCCTAACTCTCACAATAGGTGTAGGGAGAAGATGCCTCAATCGCGTAACATCGGTGATAAGAGTGTAACTGGAAGATGTCTCAACCGCCTAACTCTAACTATGGGTGTAGCGGGAGAATGTCTCGATCGCGTAACCTCGACGATAAGAGTGTAGCAGGAAGATGTCTTGACCGCATAACTCTGGCAATGGGTGTAGTGGGAGGATGCCTCGACAGCGTAACCTCGATAATAAAACTATAGCGAGAAGATGTCTCGACCGCATAACTCTGGCAATGGATGTAGCGGGAGGATGCATCGACTGCGTAACCTCAGCAATAAGAGTATAGCAGAAGGATGCCTTGACCGCGTAACTTTGGCCATGGGTGTAGGGGAAGATGCCTCCACCGCGTAACTCTAGCAATGGGTGTTGCGAGAGGATCCCTCCACCACGTAACCTCGTCGATAAGAGTGTAGCGGGAGGATGCTTCGACCGCGTAATTTTCGTGAGGGGTGTAGTGGGAGGATGCCTCGACCGCGTAACCTCGACGATAAAGTGTAGCGGGAGGATGCCTCGAGTGCTTTGATATTAAAGTTGAGCTCAACTACGTCGTTGTAGTGGGAGACAAAAAACGACCGCACTTTGTGGTAGGAGCTAGAGCTCACCATGTACCAAAATAAAAACCAAACAAATTAGATTACATAATCCAAATCACAAGTTTGAGGTTTGCAAACCTTGACTATCTCTCTTGAGTTTGGTGAAGGCTGGTGACACATGAGCGATACACGTTGGCAATCATGTTTTGGAAACAATGAGGACATGGGATGCCTGCAATACCGAATAATTTATTTTGATGGTAACAAATTAATATGCTCAAGCAATGCTGGAGGGGCAGCCGATGTTTCATGTCACAAAGGTGATTTCTAGAAAAGTATATTCCCGAGGCGTATAGAGAAGTCTTCGTGGAACTTTGAGAAATTTTGTAGGTAAAATCTTCCAAAAATCAAATTTGTTAGTAAAAATAAAATAGTAAGTTTGAAAGAGATAAACTTGAGTAATTTATTTGATGCTTTTAATTCCTCTCTGACTGGGATCATTTGCTGCTGAATAATTTTTGCATGGTAAAATTGTTCATCCTTGAGTGCTCCAGTAACAATGAAAATTATTCTGCCTCTAGATGATTTTTGTTCATTCACTAGTCTCTTGGATGCAAGACAAGTTCAATTTCGAGTCAAGTACTTTTTTTTTTTAAATCAAACTGTATCGCTGAGTAAAATTCTTGTCTATGGTGCAGAAAATACTATGTATGGCGAGGGACACTTTGCATGGTGAGCAACTAACGAGGAGTACTTCGTGTGGTGAGCAACTGGCGAGGAACACTCTATGCAGTGCGTAACTAGCGAGGAGTACCCCTTGGGTGAGCAACTGGCGAGCAGCACCGTGTGGGAGAGCAACTAGTGAGCAGCACCCTCTCGGCGAGCAACCAGTGGAACTCGAGTATGACGAGAAAATCATAAACTGAAGTCACTGCAGTGAGGAAGCCCTTGTGGTGAGCCAACTCAGTGGGCGACTAATTTGTTCTGGGCAACGTGGTGGAGCAACTGATATAGTGCAAAGTACAACCATGAGTGGCAGTTCGAGTTAGTTGTGTGTTGATGCTCTACGCGGAAACTTGAGAATTTCTAAAAGTGGTCTTTCGGTGGAGCAAGGCAGGACTCGAAGTGATGGTGGCTGCATTGTCGCAGTGGAGTCTTCCTCTTTTGGTATCAGAAAACAGGGGATAGTCGTGGATCACTTTGGTACCGTGTTGAGGGTTGTGGCCTCACAGTGGCAACTTCACAGCGACGCAATCATGGTGGCTTGTTCCTAACCATGGTTGAGAGAGGTGGTGTGGTGGAGACGCAGCGGTTGCCCCTCATCCATTGTTGTGACTTGCATGGCTCGCAAACAGTGATGGAGGCGAGGAACAGTGGGAGCAGCCACAACAGTGACATAATATGCCAACGAGCTTGGTGGTGGTAGATCTGGTTTGCGCAACAAGCGACAGTCAGTGTCGAACAATCTTCCCGTAGCGTGCACAAGTGAGGATGGAAAGGGACGGTGTTCAGTAACGCCAATGTGGTCAAGAACAACTCCGTCGTTCACAGAAGAATTCGACAAGCAAGTAGGGGTGGCAGCGGGGCCACGCCCCCATCCGCCCCGCTCCTCCCATGCCACTAAGGGGCCCCGCCCTGCATCTAGCGCCCCTAGCAGGGGCGGGGGCGGGGGGCGGGGAGCGCCCAATCCCGCCTTGCATTTCCCCCGCCCTGCCCCCGCTTACATGTTTATATATATATATATATAAACATAAATATATATTTATATTTTACAAATTGTGTATATATAAATATATATTACAATTTATTAGACTTGTTCACAAAGTATGCACTATTAAATTTAAAATTTATGTAGTTTAAAAACTAATACACTACAACTTCCACAAAATATGCACTAGCAAATTTAAAAGCAACATAGTTTTTAAATTATAGTCATATTTATAAAATTTAAATTTAAAATTTGGGTCTAAAAATATATTTTTAATCACTTTTAGACCTAAGAATAATTTTTAAATCTAGTAGAATGTAATCCATTTTTAAAGTAGACATGACGGTGGGAGGAGTAATTCAATTCGCTCCGCACCCCGCCCACCGGGGCGGGGGTAGGGGACGGGGGTGAAGACCCCACCCCCCGCATCCTATGGTGCAGGTAGCACCCCTACGAGCTGGATGATGTTCAAGTTGGTCCCCTCCAAGTGCTCGGCAATGTGCTCCCAACGTTTGCACGGCGCATAGCATGCACGGTGCGCTACATCGGCGAGGATTCCCCCCCACGGGGGGAGGGGGGAAGGGGCACTGTTGTCACTGGGAACTACTCCACCAGTGATAGAAGATGCCGGTGAGCAACTTGGTGACTGGACTTTTGAGGTGCACCGCAACGTGCTCACAGTGCTTGCAAGGTGTACCGCTAGCATGCACAGTGCGGTGTTGAGGCAAAAAGCCAGCGGAAGGCATCGCCCTCCCTGTATAAACGTCCGACGGGGTAGCCGACCCTAACCTACACCAAGCAGAGGAAAGGGAGGCTGGCTCTCATGCCCGCCAGCGTGAGCCGCTAGGTGCCCGACTACTTGCCCTGTCATGCCTACTATGCATGGCATGCATAGTGGATGCCTTACGTGCATGCATATTACCCTTACGTGCATAGTGCACTCCATGTATCTCAAACTTTTCTTACCGTAATAATATTATACAAAATAATAATGAAAAATAATTATGTATGAAAAGTTAAGAGGAATCTTATCTATTAATTCGGAGACGAGTTCAGTGGCTAAGGATTCATCATTCTCCCAATTCTGGTGCAGAAGACAAGCCTATCCCACAGACATCGTCAATTGTTAATGTCTAAATTCATATAACAAACCTGAATGGAGGAAAGAATTATCTCCGGCCCATGATGGTGATTCTGGCTTCGATATGGTGCTTTTCACATTCATTTATGAAATAAATAGCAAATAAGCAAGTAAAAATAAATATAGAGAGATATCGAGATTTACGTAGTTCGGTATAAAATCCTATGTCCATGGATTGTTTGGGGGCAAAATCCACTATGATCGAAGATTTTATAATCTGTCATGGCCTCACATATCGCTCAATACAATAAATGAATTTAGTCTAGGCGTAGATAAGTCATCCCAAACCTTTGGAGAGTCTGTCCTTCATTTGTAGAGATATCCTCCTTTTATAAAGATATATTTTTGTAACACCCCCTTCCCGTAGGCTAGGAGTGTCACGTGTTTTTTATAAAATAAACCCGGCAAGAGATCTCATATATAAAAAATGAAATTAGGATTTATTTCATAAAACTTTGTCTAATAAAAATGTCATCCAAAAACTTTAAATGACTAAACTGAATAAAAGTTATGTCATAAAATCCATTTTATTCTAGAAGGTCTGAAACTAAATCAACTGCTCCTTCTAATCTTGGCCTGCCTGCTCGTAATCATCATCCTCACCTGGGTGGTTAAAAACATGAAAACAAACTAAAATGAGTCAAATACTCACTCAAAAATTCATCACAACATTAACATACTAAACATAAGGTTTTCATAAAAGTTTTCATACTGAGAGTTTAAAATTCATGACTGATCATACTGATATTTATGCTATGCATGACTGATTTATCTGAATTAACTGACTGATCTGTTTTAACTGACTGAACTGATTGGCCAACACACTTAACCTTGTGTGTGAGGTTGTGCACCGGCCCCACGTCCCGCGGCCGCGAGGGGAGTCGCTGATAGTATTCTGGCATACTATGGTGGACCACGCTTAAGGCCATGGCTTGCACATCCACCCTGAAACTGAACTGCATTGGTACCATGCATCTGAATGGCCATCTGATTAACTGATATGATCTTATCTTGCACTTGAACTTAAGATAGCTTATGTGTCTTATACACATGAGATGCATGACATAATACATATATAATTATAATTTCTGAATTTGAACATGATGCGGAATGACATGATTGTATGCTATGCTGGATGACATGTTTGCATATGACATGAGTGGTGCATAAATAATGGTTGTCAATGAACTGGCTTGAATAATACTTATATATAAACTGAACTGTGATGATCCTAATTTGTAATCAAATTACTTACTTCGCTGTGCTTCTTCTTAAATCTCACTTCGTAGCTCGTTACTTGTACACAATATTAACCAGCACTAAATTTGTCTAGAACCAACATATACTAATAACCTACTTAATTAAATTCATAATTTAAACGATGGTCAAATAAATCTTTGCTTAACACCATAATCAAAAAATCTTGATATTTTAAATTACTTAAATACTAATAACATATTATAATTTAGTAAAACACTTGGGCTATTTTAAATAAGTCATAAACTTCAATTCTTAAAATAGTTTTCCTTTCTTAACATAATTATTCAATCTTATAAAAAAAACTAATAAATATTAATATTATTTAAATATTCTTAACATAATATTTATATTAAAATTCTACTAAATACGCAAAGGAATATTATCAAAATATTAGGCTCAATAATATACTTTAAAATATATTTCAAATTCTTTTAACACTTTCTTATAAAAATGAACATTTGACTAATATATTTATTTAAGTAAAAACTTTAACTTAATAACCAGCCCACAAAAAGGCAAGTCCAATTTAAAATACTTCAAAAGGTTTCTTCAAGATGATTTACGGGAGCCTTCAAAGCAAGGGCATAAAAGTAATCTTCTTATTATAGTTTGTAGTAAATTAAAAACCTAAAACACAACTTCATACTATAAAGAGAAACAGAGGGCTAGGAAGCTCGGGAGAGAGGAGTGTGATAGAATCGAAACTCACTGAGGGAAGGCTGAGGCGACGGCGGCTCTGGAGTGGCTGGAAGTGGCCGGTGACGCGGCTGGGTTCCTGGGCAGGGTGGTGCGACGCCGTGAGAAAAGAGAGAGAGAGAGAGAGAGAGAGAGAGAGAGAGAGAGAGAGAGAGAGAGAACTGTCAAGCCGAAACAACCGAGAGAGAGAGAAAAGATGGGTGGCGATGGCCATGGCTTACTGGGATGGAGTAGGTGCTGCGGGTTTGGGCTGGTCGGCTCTTTCTGTGGTGGCTGGGAGGTGGTTCGACGTCCCTCGAGGTGGCCACCGTGGAAAATAAGTGACTGCTCTGTTTAATGGGTGCAAAATAGGGATTGCGGGTTTCAAGTTGGCTGGGGAGTGGAGATGTCGTGGGTGATGGTTGGTGCTGGGGAGGAGACGTGGAGGAGTTTCAGGTGGTTTTCGTGTGGGTGGTCTGCTGGAAGGCTGAGGGATGGCTGCGGTGGTTCGGAAGAAAAATAAGGCCTACGGGTTGGCAGATTGAGGGCTTTAAGTTTTTCTTGTGTGTATTTCAGGAGGTCTCGGGTGAAATTTAGAAGTGATGGGGAGGGGAAAAGTGTGAGTCTAACGGAGACTGAATCGAGTTTGAAGTTAAGAGTTGGATTCCCATTAGGATTTGGATATCAACTAGAGGATAAAGATAAACACTGAAAGTTTACGGGTGGAAAAAATAGGAAGAGGAAAAACAGAAGGATTCTAGTGGCTGTTGCACAAACCCGATCACAATAAAAAAAAAATGATTAAAATCTTATTAAAACATCGATGTAAAATTTGATAATTTTAATAATACTGATACTAATAATTATTAAAACTAATAACTGTAAAATCTGATAAAAATAATGATGATAATAATAATAATAATAATAGTTATAAGAAAATACATAAAACTTATCTTATGGCCTAATCTTAGGGTCAGGTTGTTACAATTTTCTTCCTTGGAATTATAGAATCCAACTTGTCTTGTGAAATTTTTTCTTTTTAGAAGTTTGAGCTAACTTCTTTTGGGGGCATCAATTTGTTGGGATTCTGGCATTTTCCATTCGGGTTAGGCCTCCGGTAGCTTGTTACTAGCCTGCACGTTTCAAGCCAAGAGATAAGGTAGAGAAGATATAAGCCAAGGAAAAGATAAACTAAAGAATTTGGCTCAAACTCCTAAAAGGAAAACACTTCAAAAAACAAGTTAGACTCTCCACAACGATGAATACGTGATCCCCACGTACAACATAATAAATATCATGTAGCTTAATTAATTAGCTTGATTTATGATAAGGCAGGTGCAATACCAGCTGAAGGCTCATGGGATTCAGAGAATAATTCAGAGGAATCATCTGGAAGTTTACGGTTATAACAGAATGTATGCGCTGGCAATAAAGTTATGTAAAGTCTGGAATGGGTGAAATGCCTATACATACTGTAGTCATTTGTATATTGACTTATATAGAAAATATACAGAGGTGTTTTTATGCACATTTCTTCTTTCTCACATTATCTCAAACAACTGGTGCTCTACATCTTTTTACCTTTCATTATTGTATCAAGAGCGTAGAAGGACCTGCGTCCAAATTTTTTTTTTTACTTTCGTTCCAGTTTATACCTGTCTTTTTTTTTTTCCATGGCTACTCCCGAAACAACCGAGCCTTCACCTTAATCCATTCTGCTTCTCAGTTTATCACAGTCAAACTCACTATTGACAATTTCCTACTTTGAAAAGCACAAATTGTGTCATTTTTAAAGGGCATCATCTCCTAGGCTTCATCGATGGTTCTTTCCCCACTCCACCTCCTCGTCTAGCTGATAAACCCAATCCAGCATATACTAGTTGGCTTCAACAAGATCAACTACTACTCTCAACGATAAACTCATCTCTTTCCGAAAATGTTCTAGCTCAAGTCCTTGATTGCACAACTTCATGTGCTGTCTGGGAAACACTGCAAGGTTTATTTTCTGCAAAATCAAATGCTCACGTTGTACATACTCAATACCAGTTAGCTACCCTTAAAAAGGGATTTGAATATGTATCTAAGTATTTCAACAAAGCAAAAACTTTGGCTTCGTCGCTTGGTGCTGCTGGCCATCCTCTTTCTGAGTCTTAGTTTTCGGTATACTTACTTGCTGGTTTGGGTACCGAATCTGAGTCTCTAGTCACCTCCATTACAACATGTCCAGACCCCATCTCCAACCATCAGCTATATAGCTTTCTACTGAATCACGAGTCTCGACTCAATCATCAAACCCAGTCCTTACTTTCTGGCACCAATCTCTCTGTCCATGCTACTACTATTCGCCCACCCACCACAAATACTCCTCGTGGTCGTGCTCAGTTTTTTTCTCAAGGAGGACAATGTGGTCGTACTAGTTGTAGAGGAAATTTCTCTGGACCTCGAGGCCAGAACCCCACGGCTTACTCCTCACGTCCTATCTGCCAGGTTTGTAATAAACCAGGTCACCTAGCTGTCAATTGTTATTACCGATTTGATCAATCTTATCAGGCACCACCTCCTCCCACTCTCACTGCAAATGTTACTTCGTTATCACCCACCTCTGCTCCGCTTCATACCTGGTTTCCCAACACAGTCGCGACTCACCATTTCACTCCATATGTTCAGAATCTGAACATGGGCTCCCTGCCTTACCAAGACCCCGATCAAGTCAGTATAGGCGATGGCTCATCCTTGCCAATCCAGAACATTGTTTCAGCTCAAATGGCATCCTCCTCTGGCAATTTTTCCTTAAATAATCTCCTTCATGTTCCTTCTATATCTCAAAACTTACTGTCTGTGCGTAAATTTTGTCAAGATAATCATGTGTTTTTTGAGTTTCACTTTAATTTTTTTTCTTGTGAAGGATTTATGCTCCCAGGAGATTTTGCTTCAGGGCCTCATTGAAGACAATTTGTATGCCTTGCCAACCACCTTGGCACCTCTTTCCATCGACTCTCCTAAAGCCTTGATTGGAACTTGCACTACTCCCCAACTTTGGCACCCATGGTTGGGGCATCCTTCATTTCGCACCACAAATTTGATCCTTGGTCGGTTCAGCTTCCACTCAACTCTACTGCTGCCTTACTACCTTGCTTAGCTTGTGCTCATGCCAAAGCCCATGTACTTCTGCACCCACCATCACCATCTCGTTCCACTCATCCTTTTCAACTTTTATTTTTGGATGTATGGGGTCCAGCCCACTACTTTCTTCAAATAGTTCTCGCTTTTATTTGTCTATTATAGATGACTACTCTAAGTTTCTATAGTTATTTCCTATGCAGTTGAAATCAAATGTTACATTTCTTATGGTTGCATTTATTTGGTTTGTGAGTAATACTTTTTCGACCAATATAATGTATGTCCAATCCGATTGGGAAGGAGAATTTCGTCCCATTCAAACCATTTTTAAATCATATGGGATCTCACACCATGTCACATGCCCATACTCCTATCAACAAAATGGGAGTATTAAACGTCGTCATCGACATATTGTTGAGACGGGCCTCTCTCTTTTGTCCCATGCCTCCGTTCCACAAAAATATTGGGCCGAGGCTTTTCAAGTTGCTACCTACCTCATAAATCGTCTACCCACACCCGTACTAAATGATAAATCGCCCCTTGAAGTTTTAATGGGCCAAATCCCAAATTATCATTTCCTTAGGGTGTTTGGGTCATTATGCTGGCCCAACTTGCGACCTTTCAATAAACACAAATTGGACTACAGATCTTTACCATGTGTGTTTATGGGCTATAGCCCGTATCATAAGGGCTATCTGTGTTTACATATTGCTTCAGGCCGAACATATGTATCTAGAGATGTAATATTTGATGAAGTTGTTTTTCCGTTTGCACCTCAACTTGCGTCCACTCTTCCATCCAGCATTTCCCATATTAATTCCTCTTCGTCTGGGCCTTTTAATCCTTTAATCTTTCACTCGGCAGGCCCAATACTCACTCGTCCTTCATCCAAGCCCCAAACACCGTTAAAGTCCATCACTCGTTCACCTAGCTCAACGTCCACTCACTTTCACGATGGCCCACACTCACCTTCGTCTCCCACTCAACCCGACTCCACAACTAGGGATTCATTGTCTTCCTCAAGTCTCGCCACTCCCTATCTCCCCAACACATCCATTCCTAATCCAGCTCCCATTGAGTCTGCATCCTACTCCATCCCACAGTCACCGCACCACTCTATGGTTACACGATCGTAGTCCAATATTCACTGCCCAAAACGCAGAAATGATGGCACCATCCCTTGGCCATCGTCCAAGATTTCTACTTCTCTCACAGAAAATACCTCCATGCCTTCCATTCCCGAGGAGCCTCGTTCCTATTCTGAAGCTTCTAAATATCATGATTGGCGTCTATCCATGACCACTGAAATAGATGCACTTCTCCGAAATCACACTTAGGACCTGGTTCCACCCTCTGCCTCTTACAATCTCCTTGGATCCAAATGGATCCTCAAGACCAAATGGCGTGCTAATGGCTCCCTTGAGCGTCGCAAGGCACGTCTTGCGGATCAAGGATTTCATCACCAACCCGGACTGGATTACATTGAGACTTTCAGTCCAGTGGTTAAACCAGTAACCATTTGCACCATTCTTTCTCTTGCAGTCTCATGTAACTGGCCACTTCATCATCTTGACATACAAAATGTCTTTCTCCACGGGGACCTCGAGGACGAAGTCTACATGAAACAACCTCCCAAGTTCGTAAATGCAGATCTGCCCAACCATGTCTGTAAATTAAAAAAAATCAATTCATGGTTTAAAACAGGCTCCTAGGGCCTGGTTTTCTAAGTTGAGTGATCACTTAATTTCATTTGGTTTCAAGTGCTCTGTCTCTGACTCATCTCTATTTATTCTTCATACTGCATCTACTAGTTTGTTTATACTTGTGTATGTAGATGATATAATAGTGACTGGGTCGAATTCAAAACTTATCTATGATTTTATCAAGTCTCTGAGTACTCAATTTCCAGTCAAGGATCTAGGCCCCTTACATTTTTTCTTAGGGATTGAACTTACTCGTATAGCTTCTGGTCTTTTCTTATCTCAGTCTAAATATGTTTATGATTTGTTACATCGCACAAATATGCATAATACCAACTTTGTCTCAACTCCCATGCCCATGTCTAAAAAACTCACTGCACTCGATGGTTGTTCCTTTGATGATCCATAGTGATATTGGAGTGTTGTCGGTAGTCTCCAATACTTAGCATTCACTAGGCCTGATACCTCCTTTGCAGTTAATCGCGTCTGTAAGTATATGCACAGTCCTCGTATCCCTCATTGGCAGGCCGTTAAGCGGATCATTCAGTACCTTAATCACACTAGACATCTTGGTTTATACCTATCTTTTAAATCCTCTCTTAATTTAACTGCCTATACTGATGCTAACTGGGCTGGGAGCCTAGATGATCATAAATCTACGGGTGGATATTGTGTTTATTTTGGCTCTCACTTAATTTCATGGGGTTCTAAAAAGCAACTCACTGTTGCTCGGTCTTCTACGGAAGCTGAATATAAATCTGTTGCTA
The DNA here is from genome assembly GCA_003123785.1 of Pterocarya stenoptera. Classification (NCBI taxonomy): domain Eukaryota; kingdom Viridiplantae; phylum Streptophyta; class Magnoliopsida; order Fagales; family Juglandaceae; genus Pterocarya; species Pterocarya stenoptera. The sequence continues at coordinate 78,668 of QEOT01007419.1, read as the reverse complement.
ACACTACTTGTGAGCTACTATGGTTGCAGTATTTATTTACTGAATTGGGCATCACTCTTGCTTCTCCACCTACATTATGGTGCGACAACTTTGGTGCGATTTCTTCATGCACGAACGAAACACATGGAGCTTGAATACCATTTTGTAAGGGAACATGTTGCTGCAAAATCACTGAAAGTTTCTTTTATCTCAAGCAAGGATCAACTTGCTGATATCATGACCAAGCCTTTGTCATTAGCCAGATTTATCACTCTCCGATCCAACCTTACTGTCACTGCAATGCCATTTGCATCGCGGGAGGATGATAAGGCAGGTGCAATACCAGCTGAAGGCTCACGGGACTCAGAGAATAATTTAGAGGAATCATCTAGAAGCTTACGGTTACATTATGCGCTGACAATAAAGTTGTGTAAAGTCTGTAATGGGTGAAATTTCTATATATAATGTAGTCATTTGTCCATGGACTTATATAGAAAATATTCAGAGGTGTTTTTATGCACATTTCTTCTTTCTCACATTATCTCAAATAACTGCTGCTTTGCATCTTTTTACCTTTCATTAATATACGTACACAATTATCTCTCTCGATAAACTCTCAATTAATTTGCAGTAGTAGTACTTCAACATATATGAGGCCTTATCCCCTTGTAATTTAAACCATCTTTATACATATAAAGTATACTCAAATCAATCATCATGATATTACGTACCGATCGATTGGACTCGATCAGTGTAAGCAACAATATATATTATAATCAGATAATCAATTAACTATTGATCGATAATATTATTGCTTATTGACGTTATGATTGCTTCCATCGTTTGTCTTAAATATGTATTAATTAAAACTTGATGATTAGGCCTTATTTGTTTTCAAGATCAAAACCTAAAATTTTAAAAATTTTGAAAACCTCACATCCTATCATTACAACTTTCCCAAATCTTCGTACAAAATAAAATAAACAATTCAACTTTTTCAAATCTCAAAACAAATATAATATTAAAAAATATATTCTAACAATATTTTATTCAATTTTTTAACTTTAATCTCATCTTATCTTATCTCTAAAAATAAACAAAGCCATTTTTAAATTTACATAATTCAATGACAATGCTCNACCACATTTTACATTTCATATTTTTTAAAATTTTTAAATTTTTTAATATTTTTTTTGAGTTTATTCTTTTTAAACTATTTCAAATTTTCTATTCATTATTCATATAATAAATATTTGATAAAAGAAAAAAATTAAAAAAAAATGTGGTGTGTGGAGATTGTGTGAATAGTAAGAGGTTGTGGATATTTTTTGTATATATACACACACACACACAAACTCTTAGGGTCAATGAAAAAGCTACCCATAATTCAACTAGTTTCACCATTAATATTATGAGTTCCGTGGCAAATTCCAAAATCTGATGCATATGCTAGCTAGTTTATATCAATAGATTTATTTAATTGCTAATTCAAATGGTTTATTTTGAATAGGTTATTAATCGGGTTGATCAAATACTAGTAAATTAATTATAAGGGTCTAATTTACTCCTATTATATAATAACCACCAAATTAATATTCCGTCTCTTATTTTACCCCATTTAAAAAAAAATAGAGAAAGAAATCCCAAACTTTTGCATGCATAGCATCATTTTTAATTTGTCGAACTACAACAATTATCAATGTAGTTACTGCATATAAATATTAAAAAAAATTATTCATCATTCTTACACCATACACATTTGTTTCTTTAACAGGTGTGAGGTGTGTGATATATAGATAATGAGTAGATATTATGAGTCCATTTCGAGTCATTGACCAATCGCTTGCTGTGATGCACACCACGAAGATTGATGAAAGCAAACCAAGGTTTAAAGCACTTACCCGTTTGAATATTTACTCACATCTTTGTACCATATTTTGAGTTTTCTATACCTTGAGAAGGAAAAGATTGATAGTCAAATATCCTCAAACGTTTTTATTACTCATTTATTATCTCTTTACAAAATTTTAACGAAAAATTAGGAATAATTATTAAATATTCTATGAATATAATTCAAATTAACAAAAATATAAAATTCCTATTAAAACAGTCTGGACGGAAATGAAGTCCAGAATGCTCTAAATTCAGAAAAACTGACATCGAACAAATTCATCATTCAGCGTCCATGTCAATAAAAAATGGTGGGATAAATATGTGCACCATTAACAGAAGGTACCAACAAGAATTATGCACATTGGCAGTTAATTTATAGTCGAGACTTGCTAGGTACAACCGGTTTGACGCATCAAACTGCATACCAACAGTCACTTAACTTTTTTTATTGAAAAAAAAATTTGAGAAAAGAAAAAAATTCTCTATCTTACAAAAATCATTTCCGTCTTCAACTCACACTATTTCATTAAACAAATGCCTTACATTTAATATTAATATGCGATTTGGTACGTGAAATTCTTTGCAAGAAGAGTTTTCCTTTATAGTGACATCAACCCACCCACCCCAAAACAAAAATGATATTCATACAACTATTTTCAGAACCTTGTTTTAAATTATGGACATTTTTGTAAATAATTGATAAAAGTAACATCATTTTATAAAAATATTTTCAATTTAAAACATGATATATAAAAGATTGTAAAAAAGAATTGTGTATTATTACTAAAAAAGAAAATCACAAAAATTTAGTAGTCAAATATTCCAATAAATGAATTTCTCATTAAGTCCAGCGATTCTAACAAAAGAATTAATCGAATCCCTACGGAATTACTTCATGCTATCAAAATTCAGTTCCACTCCACAATTAGAGGGATTTTAAGACCACAGAACCAAGCATATTACAGAGAAATGGAGCCAATTTTGCCCCATCTAGATTGATAATGCTTGCTGGTTTAGGTTCCTTCAGTTTACCTGTTGTTGGTGGTTGCCATAAACAGGGTAAGCCCCCCCATATGCAGCAGCATAAATGCTTGGGTCATGAGGACCCGGCACAGCATACCCATAACCATCATAAACTGGGCCTCCATAGTATGCCCCACTCCATTGGTTGCCAAAATCTGCTCTAAACTGCCAAACCCCAGAAAGAAAAATAAGCCAACGAATCAGAATTAATGGAGATAATCCAAAATCGATTATTTGTTTTTGCAAAGAGCACTACAGATGAGCTCAAGAACCAGTATAAGGACTTCCAGTTCTGAGTCATATCCTATAGAAGCACCAATAATGATGATTATATAATGAGTAATACTACATACAATCACAATCGTCATACAGTCTTTGAAAAAGAGTGGGATTCGTTATTAAAAATTTAATTTAATTTTCATGAGTGTCCCGTATTTATTCACTTTTCTCAAAGTGATTGCACGACGCTTGCGCACTTACGACTGCAACTATCATTTCTTTTATATAATTCCTCATAAAGCAGGCAGCGATTGCTTGGTTTAGGATTTAAATGAACTAGGATTTAAGAGAACAGTCAGATTTAAAATCAGTTGTCCACACCAATTGCAATTTGAGAACTCTACAATGCCCATTAAATCCTTGAAAGGTCTTTCCAAACACCCAAAACATAAGAAGGCAGTAGAAGGAAGCAAGGGATCTTTTTTGTATGGTAGTTGAGAGGGTGAGGGTGGGGGTTGTGGGGATGAGTACCTGCTTATTTGCTGGATTGCGACCCCAAGAAAGACGCACTGTTTGATTGCCAATTACCGTGCCATTCAATTTCTGCAATGCCTCTTCGGCATTATTCCTGTGAAGAGAGATTAAAAAGAATCAGGTAGTAATGGACAAGCTACGGTTTCAACGTACCATCTCTTTTTCCTTTCTTTTTTTACCACATATAAGTAGTTATACACACATAGTAAGTCTTGAACTCACAACCTAACCTTGCATCCAATTGTCATAGGGGAAAGAGGATGCCAATTAAATTAAAACTCAAATCAAAGTTACGGCCAGAAACTATACCTGTTAGCAAATTGTACAAACCCACAACCTTTCCCAACAGGTATTTTAACAGAGACTATCTCACCATACTGTAAGAAAGGCTGCTTGAGATCCTCATCTGTGACATTAGGGTCCAACCCTCCAACAAATACCTAATATAAGATTCGGGTTAGCAAATTAAAGTAGGTGAAGCTCCCAATGGTTATAATTTAAAACAAAATGAAAAAACTCACTGTTGTGTTTGTTGATTCACCGTCAGACTGGTGTGTACCATTTGATGCGTACCCACCTAACAAAACCAAAGATAATTAAAGCACAGAAATATAAGCAAAGTCTAAGCTATAAGCCATGGTTACATAAAAATAGCTCACTTCACACTTCAAACCCTGTTCTGGACCAACTACAAGCAGCCTTCTTTATGATATGATTGAATTTTATTAGAAGCTCAGTGTGGCACAAGTTTACAGGAAGTATACAAGGGAACATATGACTCAAGAGAAATGAGAACGCCAATAATTCATGAAATCTACAAATGTAGGAAAGTGTAAACTGTCGTAGGCCGTAATCCAAACATATGGAGAGTTGAACATGATGGACTCTAGCTCTTACAACATCCTCTTCCAGTCTCCAAAGCTTTGGCCATTGCATTCCTCCCAAAGGCACTGCATTAGGCAAAACAGTATCATCTGCTATACTTGTGCTCGACAAGGACTACCCATCTGCCCTTTCCAGCAAGCCAATAAACCCACAATTCTTTTAGGCATAACCCACTTCATCCCAAGTGGCTAAAAATCAAATCCCACAATTCTCTAGCCACATCAATGTTAAGCAAGAGATGATCAATTTGTCGTCAAAATGTGACTCTTCCTTTGATTATCCATGGTTAAGATCATCACTAGAGCAGTCATCAATATAAAGAATGCCACCCTAGTGGGAGCTTTGTTTCAGGTAAATGCCTTTCCATGAAAAACAATTACCCTCTTGGGGGCTAAGAATGCGGTAGAATGTGTGAAACTCAAATGTTCTCTTCTTCGATAGGATCCATCGTGTCGTCTTCCCCAGCTCCACTCAATCTAGTTGAATACAAAAGATTGAAGAATGTCAAAAACAAATCCACTTCCCAATCATGAGTCTATTGAATGATGGTCATATTACACCGTCGATTGTCATTGGAAGATTGTAAATGATTAGCCACCGAGGCCTCCTTGACTGAGAGATACAAAGCATTATTTCTAGGAAGGCCACCTTCAATGGCTGCTTGCGCTGGAATTGGATCTCACTTCATTGTCCATCTCCAATCTTATAAATCCAAGAAGTTCCCCCAACCCCATCTTATGTCCTTCCAAACCCCAATTGATAAGAATGTCAAGGATTTGAGTGAAGAACTTTCAATCCCAAATTATGTGGGTGAATTGTGAAGGCATGCATCAATAGTTGCTAAATCTTACATTGGTTGTGGGTTCGGTGAAACTGGATTATATAAGTGATCCTATGGAACTTTAATAAAGATTTACATTTTTTTTTTTTTAGTAAAGCAAAGCTGTAGCAATTGCCAATTGCTTCCATAGTACATCATCATTCCTCTCTAGTCAACAGAAAAAAAAAAAACATTATTTTAAATTATATGTGCATAAATGACACTGCCAACTGAAAAAAATATATATAGGAGAAGGTGAATTTATGCAAGCACCTAAAAGCCCCTACAAAAGCTTCTTAACACCAAAATCAATTAATTAAGGTCTAAATATGATGTAAGGCATATTTGTTGATATTGAGTATTAGTTTTGAGTTCCTCTATGTTAGAAAAATGCCTTGTATTGCTAGTATTCTCTTTTACTTTGAATCAGGGTATTTTGGTAACTTTAATGTCCATGGGCAAGGCTTATACTTTGGCCTATATAGGGTTATTTGAATTTTATAATGTTATTAGTTGGGCTTTCTTTTTTTTTTGATAAGTAATCAGAGATATTATATTCATAGAAATAGGCCATGCCCAGGTACACAGAAAGTATACATGAAGAATGCCTAGTTAGAGGTTACAATATATTAGTTGGGCTTTCTTGAGCCTCAGAAACTAATCTATAACTCCCAACCAAATCTCGTTATGGGTTAGGTGCGAGAGACCATGGTCCAATGATGAGATTTCTTAACTAGCCAGCATCATTCAATGAGATAAACCATTGGTGATACAGAAACAATGCAACACAGATGCTTCATCCAGCCCTCCCTCCCCCTCCCCCTTGAACACAAAAACCATCTCCTCCTCCGCCCATATAGGATGGAAAAAAACATCTCTCAATAATTTTACACATCCACATGACACATCTACTAATGAGTCAATTGAAACCAAAAGCCTCAACAGGGGGGGTAGTAGAAAAAGTCACATGGGTTAAAACTAAAAAGCTAAGAAAAAGTTGGCAAGCTAAGTGGCTCAATAAACAATAAGGTGGCATTTGTAGAAGCATGTAGAAAGAGGGGGGGTGGAGAGAGAGAGAGAGAGAGAGAGGGATGGAGAGAGAATCTCACAAAGCTACTGTTTTTGAAAGTTGTGGTTTTATATATTCAAAAAACAAAACCCTCAGGGATTGGCCCAAGTGGTGAAGGCCTTGGTCTTGGGGTATCACTCCCTTCAAGGTCCAAGGTTCAACATATCATGAGTGCAAACGATTCTTTGGGGCCACGCCCCCTGGTGAAAAGCCAGCGATTTAACCAGTTCCGTGAAGGGAAACTTCCGAGGGTGCGGTGCATGGGACCGGAGTTTACTCTGCAGGGGTGGGTCCGAATGGCCCTGCCTTGGAGAGGTTCCCCGACATAAAAAAAAAGAAAAAAAAAAATCAAAAAACAAAAGCAGTATGTTGAAATTCCACAAAGCTACTGACAGAACAATAAAACACCACAGCAGTATATTTGAAATTCCATCAGCTGCAAAGTTTTGAAAGAAAAGAAGAGCAGAAAGGTAGAGTGGCCATCTCAAAGATGTAGCACAAGTAAGGCCAGATAGCCATTTGAAAGGGGAGGAAAGGAAAAGCAAAAGGTTTCACCACTTCTCAAATATCAATCGAGACGTAGCAGTTGTATTTATGAAGGGGTTAGCAGTTAGGGGTGTGATTCTAGACACCCACAATCATATGCATGTCTTTTCCCACATGAAGCATTGCAGAGTATCCTAAAAAACTCGTTGTTTATCTGTGTATGGTGTGTTGAAGAGAGAGAGAGAGAGAGAGAGAGAGAGAGAGAGAATTTAGCGGAACATATAGAAGCCCTACCAATATATTTGAAGGAAGAAAAAGCATAATACTTGAGCTGTGAAAATAAAACATGCATACCACAATAGAAAACAAAAGGACCAATATAACAACAACAATTTTCTTATTTTGCAACAAGCAGAGTAATTAAGTACCTTGTGATTGTTGATATCCAGATGACTTTCTAGGAGTTGCAGCACCAACGCGCATAGGCCTGCTCGAACAATAGGCACCATTCATCTCAGTCAAAGCCTGTGATCGCTCATTGTCATCCCCAAACCTCACAAAACCATAACCCTTTGATCGGCCAGTATTGGCATCAAAAACAACTTTTGCAGCTTTAACTGATGGATATCTACTAGCAAAAGTTTCATGTAATAGGCTATCTGTAACATCTGCAGCTAAATCTCCAACAAAAATAGAAATATCCGGAACATTATCAGACCGCTTGTCACCCATGCTAAATGTTGCCCAGTTCAGACGGAAGGGCTGCTCTGTATTAGGCATCAGAATGCCTGCATAATTTTGTAGAACTTTCTCTGCTGCTGCATGTGAAAGGAATTCCACAAATCCATAGCCCTCTGATAAACCAGTCTGTTTATTGCGAATGACCTTAATGGAGGTGATCTGCATGATACATGACAATGGGTTATAGGCAATGGTAGCAAAATAAGCAGGTTAGCAACATATCAAAATAAATCTGAATGGCCTAGTGTTAGCCATAGTTTTAAAGATCATTTCTTGAAAAAAAATAAGCAACTAATTTCCATCAAAATAAACCTAGCCAATTTTCCTTATCACTGAGAAAAATGACATCATATTAATCAATCATTTAGTTAACCAAAACAAATAAGTAGGGAAAAAAAAAAAGAAAATTAGATCATCAGTACCACCGAGTAGGTCTTGGCCCATTTTTACTTCAACAAATACAATTAAAAGAAAAAAAATCAAATACACACATAAACTTAATGCAACTAGCTTCTTTAATTATATTAATTATAATGTAAACTTCTCATTTTCCGTAGAAATTCCCTTGCCTTTTTTTGTAAATCAATCATGACCCAACTCTAATAAATTAATAACCAAAATTGAAGCAACGAAATGATTGGAATTTCGAAGATCATGAACTTTCACTGAAAGAACTTCGAAGTCTCTTCATCAATACCTTACTTTTATTTATTTTTTTGATAAGTAAAAAGAAAATTTTATTGACAAGTAAATAGGCATAGCCCAAGTGCACAAGAAGTATACAAGAGAAATACCTTACTTTTATGGGCAATAGTTATAGATTTCAATAGGCGAAGGGAGGGCATGTTTGGGAAGTGAGATGATCTCATCTCATCTCAGATTCTGGCTGGGCAACTTGTCCAAACACTAGAAAATCAGTTACTCGATTTTGTGTCTTTTAGGGTGATTCTTTGATTTCTAGGAAGTCAAAGAAGCAGAATACTGTTTCCAGATCTTCAGCTGAAGCTGAATATAGAGCATTGGCTTCTACTACTTGTAAATTAACTTGGTTAATTGCTTTGCTTCAAGATTTTGGGATTATTCATGATTATCCAGCATTGTTATTTTGTGATAGTAAAGCTACAATTCACATAGCAGCAAACCCTGTTTTTCACGAGAGAACTAAGCACATAGAAATTGACTATCACTTAGTTGAAGAGAAGATACAGTCTGGTGTGCTCAGAACTCTACATGTTAGCTCTCAGCATCAGCTAGCCGATACATTCACCAAAGCCTTGCCTCTTAGAGCATCCGCATCGGCCTCTTCAAATCACGTTTCATCTTCAAATTTTGGATATTTTATCAAAAGTTGGACTGCATTGGTTTAGCTAAACACTTTTCATCCAAAACTTTACCTACAGTAATTTCATTTCTTTCTTCAAAGATGAAAAGAACTGTTTGAAGTCTAAATCTATTGTTTATTAATTTCGACTCCCCTCTCCTGCGATTTCTTTCGATCCTCTTCTTCCCTCTCTCTCTCGCGTCCTTCTTTCTTCTCTTCTTCCATCTTTCTCTCTCGCGTCTCTTCCTTCTTTGGATTCTTCTAGTTTTTTCTTCTTCTTCCATTTCCCCCCGTCTCTTCCTAATTTTCTCTTCTTCTAGTTTTTTCTTTTCCTCTACTTTCTCTTCTTCCCTCTCCCGTATCTCTTCCCTCTTTCTCTTCTTCTAGATTTTTTTCTCTTCTTTCTCTTCTTCTTCCCTCTTTCTCTCCTGCGGCTAAAAAGGCTTCCATCTTTCTGTCCTGCGACTATTCCCTCCAGCA
>QEOT01007419.1:17691-56607 GCA_003123785.1 Pterocarya stenoptera | reverse complement strand
GGTGCGTGACCATGTTGTCATCATCCCGGGTGTCTCGATTTCCGTGTGTGTCCGTACATGGAAGTTGGGGGCGCCACAGGATGTATCTAGGCATTTGTAACCACGGCAGCGAAGAATACCATATCCAAAGAAGACAACTGTTTAGAGTGGAATTGCATCTTAGCTATATTGTATGGGTGTAGATGAGGCCAACAACCATATCCGAAGACATGGAGGATAGTATAGTTAGGAGTTTGTTTGTAAAGTAGTTCAAAGGGGGATTTGTGGTGAGTTACTAGTAATGGGAAAGGGTTTATGAGATATGTGGCAGTTAGGAAAGTATCATCCCAATAGAGATGAGGAACTGATGAAATGGCCAAAAGGCTTAACCCCATCTAGATGATTTGACAATGCTTGCATTCAATGGAAATGTTCTGTTGGTGAGTGTAAGGACAAGCCACGCGGTGAGAGATACCAAAATTGGAGAGCTTGGGATTCAGGGAATGGAATTCGCCATCCCAGTCGAATTGGATAGATTTAATTTTATGATTAAAAAGGCATTCGACATGAGTTTTAAATTGAAAAGAAAAAAACTCACCATTTTTAGTAAACAAGAGTAGGAGCAACACAAATTTACTAAAGTCATATATAAAAAAATATAATATTTATTATTGTTGGCAAATGTAACAGACAGTAGCCCCCAAACATTAGTAAATACTAATTGTAAGGGAACGTCACAGATAGACGGGGAAGAGGAGAAGGGGAGAACATGACTCTTTTCTAAGCATTACAAATTGAGGATGCTTGTGTTTTATTGATCACAGGGAAATTGTGTTTGGACAAAACTTGATGAAGGACACGAGCATGGGGATTGCTTAAATACTGAAGTTAGTGATCAAAGGTGGTGCATTCTCCAAGTGAAGCAAACAAGTCAGATTAGGTTTGCACTTTGGAGAGGTCAGTGTATATAATCCATGTTCGCTCTTGCCGTGAAGAAGAGTGACCCCCGAGATTGGGTCTTGACACAGAAGAAAATTAGGATGAAACTCAAAATAGACATGTTATCAACTGTAAATTGATGAACTGAGAGTAGATTTTTAGTGATGTGGGGAACATAAAAAGATTATTTAGGAGAAATATGTGATTGCCAAATAAATGAGCAAAGCCAATATGTTGAATTTTTAAACCTTGGTTGTTGCCGACGCAGACCTAATCGGAGCCAATGTACTCTTAAGCATGGATAGTGAGATTGTTGAAGTTAGAGGTTATATGATTTGTTGCGTCAATGTTAGGGTACCAAGATAGATCGCATGATGTTCGAGGGGAACCAAAGAACACAAACACATTAGATTGTCCTTCACTTTGAAATGAGTGATCAAGGCAGTGGTAACACTTCAAAGCAATGCAGTTGTATTTGCAACAGACTCGCCATAGTGGGCGATTGGTTTGGGACGATTCAGTGTTAGGCAAACCGTGGCCACACCCTCTACCGCAGCTATGTCCAAACGAGTTAGAGCCGTGATAGGAGTTGGAAGAGCCAGAGTGTTGCCAAGAGGAAGTGCCATGACCATGGTTGTTACAAGTAACCACCTGTGCCAACGAAGAACTAATGTCAACGACGATCGTCTACCTTTCAAGCGCAGTTCATGGGTCAGGAGGTGGCCATAGAGTTTGTCAAGCATCATGGGTCCGACTGAGTGGTGACAGATGTGACAAGAGCATCATACTTGGAGCTCAGACTTGTCAAGAAGTAGGTGACCACTTTAAAGTCTTGCAATGGCTGACCCACGACGGCAAGGGTGTCAGCAGGGGGTTTGACTTCTAAAAATAGTTTGAGATCGGAGTGTTACCCTTCTTTAGAGTAATGTGCGGGCATGGGAATGGGATGAGAATATTGTCTCAAGTGCTTTTAGACATCACCAAAGGTGTTGAGCAATGCAATGTGGGAGATGGAGCATATGATTATGTTAGGGATAATTTGGTCTTGTTGTGTCCAATGGAGGAAGGCGAGGATAACCATAGGGACAACTGAATTGGTAGGGGGGGGATGGTTGGTGATGGGCAAGTGATGTTGTTATCAAGATAACCGAGTAGGTTAAGTCCACTAAGGTAAAGGACGAGTTGAGCTTTCCAAAATAAGTAGTTATCTTTGATCAATTATAGAGTGATAACCTAGTGGAGGTTGATGAGAGGGGAGGATAAAGACGGGGAATGTGGCACAATGGTAGAGGACCTAGATGAGGATGTCCACTAAGGTTGTTGTTTTTGGATTTCTATTAACTTCCTATTGATTTGTTGTAGTTTTTGGGTTGTTCTTGACTTTCTATTGATATGTTGTAGTAATTTTGACATAAGATGATTTATATTTCCAAACAAGCCCTAAGACTAAGGCATTGGTAAGACATCAACATGGAGCGTCTCTATGCTCTCCTAGTGCATAAAGTTTGGAGATAGCAAATTCTATGCATACAAAGATCATTCTCATGTCCAGGTTTAAGATTGTATTTGAGTAGTAAGGTGATTTCAGATATTTTGTAAATAGTAGAAATAAAAAAGAAATAATAAAATATTAAATAGTAATGAATAGTAACAAAAAAAATAAAAAGTAGATGAAAAGTAATGATAAAATAATAAATAGTAGTGAAATTTCTTAGAACACTCAACTCTACAAACAATCGAAGCCAAGGGACCCAAAATGCATTGTGTGCAAACATATAAAAGTAAATTTCGAGAATACATGCCCTTTGATCGCGAAGATGAGACTCTAATACGATATGAGAAAGAATACAAACACAATTATTATACAATTTTCACACCTTTTTAATAAAATACTTTTCTAATCCCAATCTATCAAAGTCAAACAAAATTTAAATATATCTTAAAAATGAATACTTTATTAGATACCGTACACAAAGTTATATAATAGCTAGTTGTGTGTATATCGAATAAATTTTATTCTGACTTTGTGCCACTTTGACAGATTTCAAAGGTTGGTTGTGTGCATACAGTGGCGAGCCCACATCTATACTACTGAGCTAAACTTTTTCAAAAACTTTTTTAATTATAGGTAATATCTTATAAATTTGTGAGGGTTTTTTTTTTAGTTGCACTCACACAAAAAATCCAAAACCAATTATAAAAAATTATTTTAAAATTTTAACCATTAAAAAAGAAAAAAAACTCGTTCTTACTATTTTCGCCTACTTTTCACTACTATTTAATTTTTTATCATTATTTTTTCACTATTATTCATAGATCTTTTGAAATTATCTCACTACTCAAATGTACCTAAAACAAGGGTACTGCCACCAAAATTAGACCTAGAAAATCCTACGCCAAAGTCATTTTGGTTTTTTCAAAAAACTTTGAATTTTGGTTTTCAATCCAGGTTGGTTAGAAAGAACAGTAATCTCTATTGTCACACATATTTCTTTAATATTAGGATATTTGGTGATTAAACGACTATGTGATGCTTGCAACATATTATAATGACATGTAGAATACATTTATACATTTATAATAAGTTCTATTTATTGGGTTAAACGCATATTTCTTAATTCATTTGAGAAAATTAGGTAAATGTAATAACCATAAAATGATTTTATAAAAGTAAATTCACAAACCGACTTGATTTGATGTGATACGTCAGATTATAAAGTTATTTTTATAATAAAATAAATATAACCTATATATGAACTCATGTTAACTTGTAAATTTATTTTTATGAAATTTTTTTATAGCTTTAGTACTTTTTTAAAAAAAAAATTGCACCCTTTTTGGATCAATAAAATCTTGACTCCGCCAGCAGGAGAGCCTCTCTGCTGGCAATAATTTGTGCGGCCCTCCTGCTGGCAATAATTTGTGCGAGTAAGAGAGCTCAGCCGGCCACGATCGAGCTAATATTTATAATAGTTTTCTTTTTCACATGATTTCCTTTCCTACCATGTGATTACAACTTTTTCTTATTAATGTGTATTTGTTTATAATAAACCAAATAAATTACGTCCAAAATATTATCTGTTCTTGTTTTCATTCTTGATCAAAACGACTTATCCGTATATAATTAATATTAAAAGTTTTGATTTATTCCTGATTATATAAATTAATGTGTTTTATTTCTATAATTACGTAATTCTTATTTTAATTTAATTTCTTAAATTAAATGTTTATAAAGACTTTTAGGAACTAATTGTTTTTTCACTACAACACAACTCACATTTTGCGTCGGAGAAAATCGATGCAATAGATCATGAAATACTGGTCGAAAAATCTTTTTCCCCCCCAAGCAATTTCGCTGGAACACGGTCGATCGATACAAGTCCATCTCAAAGAGTCTGTCACGGCCCAGCAGGAGAGCTACGCGAATGAAGGAAATTTTCCTGAAAAATCGGGCGCCGCAAAATGCTGATTTTGGCCGACACAACAAAAATGGTAGGAAAATGCATCATTAACGGCCATTTATGAACGTCCCAAATTTGTCGTTTAAAGAGCCAGTCGCAAAAAGAGGCATTTTTAGAAGTAAAATACTAAAATGACCACTTTTGTCGTCCTTACTAATGTAAACCTACTCAGAGTGGACAACGACAGTCTAATGTCAATTTATCAAACAAATTAATACTCTCCCCCACCAGAGAATATTTGGCGTACGTGGGGGCCCTTCAATTAAAAATAAATAATCTATTTATGGCAAAACCATGTCCCTTAACCTTGGAAGCAATCAACAATGTCTCCAAAATTTAAATTAAAAACAAAAACTTAAAAAGGAAGCTTCTCTGTCATGTAGATCAAAGTGACCATAAGGGAATTCAATTATGAAATTAGTTGCTTAAATGTGAGCCCACTTACAACGTTTGGGTAATAAGGTGATCTCAAATGATCTGTGAATAATAGTAAAAAAATAATAATAAATATTGAATAATAGTAAATAATAATAAAAAGTAGTAAAGAGTAATGATAAAATATTGAATAGTACTAGTGGAGTGATCTCGCTACCCAATCACAGCCAGTCTATATTTGGAAAGAAAATTATTTTCTATAAATAAATTCTATAAAAGTGATTTTACACGCTGATGTGTCGGTCATTAATTTTATTTGGAAAGAATTAAATTATTTTATCTATAAAGAAATCTTACAAAATTGATTTTATACGTTAATTTTATTTTGAGATGATTTTTGTAATTAACTTTTTGTTGAACTAAGACTTGCCAAGTCAGTAGCTTGTGAGTTATTTTTTATAAAATATTTGTACGTGTGGACGTAACAGTTATATTGATCATTTAGAAAATTGGATCTGAATTAGAAAGCAGCCATCAATCATTGTCCGGAACCAAAAAGAAACACAAAAAAATAAAAGAAAACAAACACTACCATAAATAGCATAGAAATTGAAAGGAATCTAGATTAATATAGAGAACTAATCAAGATCATGAATGAGGCTAGCCAACTCAAGCAGTACTGCAATTAATACACAAATTGATTACAAAAGGAAGCAAATACATAATACAATATTATTACAATATGCATCATGATAAACCAAACCAAACCCAAATATCTAAGTAAGTGCATTACTCCACAACAGATCAAAGCATGCAATTCACTTATTTTTTTATGAATAGCATCATCATATATGATATATATATATATATATATATATAGTAATCATGCACGTTATACGTACGTACGTACGTGAATGTTAATGAGACATGCAGTAATATATATAATAATATTTATTTGATGATCTAGAGGTTTGGATCTACGGTTCGAGGCCCTTTAGAATGGCCAGCACCGGGACTGTGGCCTGGTTCAGTGGGTCGGAAATCATCAAGACCGCTTGCGGCTTCAACATTAATATTGCTCACAGATTCTGGTACTACTTCATCATCAAAAATGCCACGGCGCAAGTTGACATCATGAATACTGCCGCTGCCGGCGCTCCTGCTAATGACCCTTGATCCTGTTTCTCCGGCGTTTTTATCACAAATGGAGGCATGATTTTCACATGATTTCATGTTCATTTTTGGCGTATTTAAATGCCTTGATCCCTCGATGGAGATAATCTCGGCAGAAAAGACTATTGCAACGAGGAAAACGACAGTGTATATGAGCTGCTTGAAGGTGGCCATGATGATGATCTTGATCAGATATTGAGAGATCAAAGCAGGAAACTATTTTTGTTTCTGAATACTGAAATATTTGAGTTAGCCCTCAGAGATAAGTATTCAGACATATTCTAGGGTATATATAGACCTAGAAGTTGGGCAATACTGCAATTAATTTATAAATATTCCATCAAAATTCTTCCAAATTATAAATAAAATAATGCGAGAAATTAAAATGCATGGTAAATATATAAGTAAACGATTCATATGATGATGTTTGCCAAATTCTATGTCATGCGTGGAAGATACTGCATATATGAGTACTGTATTCTTGTGTTGCTTGAGAATGTAGAATTCTATTTTTGCATGTGCCATGCAACTATTCTCCAGTACACTCCTCTCTGCATTATATATCTATCTTTTACTTTGGAAATGTTAATGCCAGAAGTATTACTGAAATGGAAGATCAAGAAAAGAAATCCATAGTGCGAAGGAATCTGCACCCACTAACCTAAGGTATGATGAGACGTTTCTGGTACGAATCCAACATTTGACTTTAGGGTTTTCGTCTTGAAGATTCTCTGCTCAATTAAAAGGCTGCATCTTGCGACTGTTTGTTCGTCATATTTCACGTGCCACCTTGATAATTAAGAGCTCTAGTACTCCTATCTTGTTGGTTTACCTAAAATATCTCCACGAATCTGATACTCAAACTGATGCATGCATGCGTGTTGGGAATAATAATGAGACCATCTCATACTATTTTATTATTATTTATAAATAGCTTATATAAATTATTCATTATTATTTTACTATTATTTATAAATTATTTCACTATTATTTACAGATATTCTGATCAGATACTCTTAAGATTCAAACGCACCTAAGAAAAACAAAAGGTAAAATCAATCACATACGATACAAAATTTATGTGGTTGGACAACGTGTCTACATCCATTGTACGTGTGTTACAGAGAATTTTATTTGGATGGTAATCAAAGATATAGTACAACTGTATAAGAGTTTAATAAATATATAGTCAACACTAATTAGTGGGTCGGGTTGGATGAAGAGCCAAAAATAGACCTCATTGAAAATTCATTTAAAAAAACCACAAACAAATGATCATTTTCAAGTCGGGTCATCAAACTGGACTGCATACAAATAAAATCAGACTCCATAAGGAATTCCAACGTACAATGCGCGCAAGAAAAACCTGCATCGTGAACTAAATTACGAATATATATGCATTGTAGTGTTTTTTAAGAAGAAAAGAATAATTATCTTCTTACGCAAGAAAAAATAGCTAGGCTACATGATTCCTACAAGAAAACCTATAAATTATATATCATGTAATCCAAATTTATTGTCTCCAAGGATCCAAACTTCTTCCTAACAGCTAATGAAAACTAATTAGGTGCTCTATGTCATCGGAACTTGCATGTTTTTATCTCTTTCAAGGATAAGGCCGGCATACAGCCTGCATGCCAGCTTTATGATCTAGCTTATATATGTTTCATATTGATTACTTGCTGATCTCAATCTCTCTGTACTAGATTGGAGTTATTAAAACTTAATTGGTAATTAATTATTAACAACTAGCAATGCTAATATTTATTATATAGATTCGAGGTAGCAAGTCATGTAAGCAATTTGTGCAATTAGTAGCTAGCTAGCTATAGCAATATTGGTTGCAAATTGTAATGATGAAAGAATCAAAGGTTTAATTTGATTCTGTGGGCTAGCTAGCTAGCTCTTTTCGACTAAAAGTTCTTCAAAATACAATAGGAATGAGCACTTAAGAAGGCTCAAATTAAACTGCCGAGAAAAATCTAGGGGAGGGAGAAGCTCGCAAAACACAGCTCAAAGATCACATTATGAAAAAGCAAAAACAAAGCAGCAACATCGCTCATTAATATTTCTGGTACCATATTTTCTTTAGTTCCTTGGATCATGTACAGTCGTGTCACATCAACAATATTTTAGTATGTCAAATTGGATTTTGGGACCGATCGAAATGAATGATCTTGATCATGCATTAGTAGGTGAAGAAAGTGCAAACTAAATTGTCAAGACTTTTGATGCTGAAAGAAAGGCCTTTAAGGAATGAAGAGACGAAGAGTACTCCATCTCTGTCCACCAAAGTGCACGTAATTGGAGAGAACTTATAATAAAGTTTGAAGTCAAATAAAACTAATTATCATTCCACTGTTGTAGTACTTCTGCACTGTTACATCTCTCTCTCTCGGGGTTGGCTCCTGAAAATGGGGAAGTTCAACGCACCGCTCAATGTTGGACGAACACTTGGACAGTTGGACCTAACCACTTGCCTTTTAAGTGATTGATAGTATGCGGTGGGGATGTAGGCAATCACGAACGCGGCTGACACCGACAAGCATTCAAATAGCCGTCAAATTCTAGCCGTTAAAAATTTTAACGGTGGCAAGCCGTGTTTTCGAGTCATGTCAAGTCATGAACATTTGATTATATAGGTCAATTTGAATATAATCTGTTAAGCTAAACGTGTCAAACTTTCAAATCCTAACCCAACCTATTTAGATAACGGGTCATGTCGTGTCACTCGTTTTGATCCGTTTAAAAATTAATTAGAAATATGTTAATATGACACGACTCATTTAAATCTGTTTATTTCATGTGAATGAATTGAATTGAAATGAATAACTCATTTAACCTGATTAATATAATTTTACATAAAAGATCAAAGTTAAAACCTATATTTATAAAATTATCACAATATCTTAAAAAATATATATTAATATTATTTAAATTTAACATATAATAAAAACAATATTTTGAACCATACAGTAACAAATATGAGCATAGATAAAAAATTACAATCCCAATAATAACAATAATAAAAACATAAGCATGCTGAGAAATACTAATATTACAACTTAACCATAATAAACTCTTTTTTTTTTTAAATAAATTCTAAACGGGTTGCTTTCGTGTTAAGCAAGTTGACCCGTTTATAAATCGTGTCTTAACGGGCCAACCCGTTTTGACTCGAACCCGTTGACATCAAACTCAAACCCGCTAATTTCGTTTGTATTCGTGTTGAGTTCACAGGTCGTGTCACATATTACCACTTCTAGTTAAAATCATCACTTCTGAGTTCTAGTGGAAATATCCTATATATATAGAGGAATTACACTTAATAATAACGAAATTTAGAGTCAAGAATATCACTACTCTCTTTATAGTATCACTCAAAATTTATACAAGTTTTGGATGGGTACTTAAGCTGGAAGCAAATTGCCCTTTAATTAAAAGATTTGAGTTTCAGAAAATTCTATATACCACACCACTATCTTTTTTTCATTCCACTATATAATATGTGACATATTTATCACAATTGGATGATCCTTTATTAGATAATTCTTTATCATCCAATGATTAAATATGCCACATCTTATAACATAGTGGGATAAAAGTGAGATAGTGGTGTGATGTATAACATTACTTTTTGAACTTTACTCCTTTTTTTTTTTCTTCTTCTTCTTCTAAAGGCTTATAAGATCGGGACTTGTACCTAATATTAGTATGGAAAATGCTACGAGGACCGCAGCATGCAACGATGGTGCACTTTTGTTATTGTTTTTATTTTATTTTAAAAACAACATAAATACACTTATCGATGCATTTCTTCGATGCATGCTTCAATCCATGTAGAGGGATCATATTAGTATTAATTTAGTATTTAATATATCCTTATCATGATTTGGGTTTTTCTTCAGAATCCCTCCTCCTTGTGCATTGAAGTTTTGTATTTTAAAAAACACTCTTTTTTTAATTACAATTAGGGCTTATTTGAAAACTTGAAGTATCTCATAATTTTGTGAATAGTAGTGACACACTTAAGGCCCCGTTTGGTTTTATAGATGGTCTCAACCCATCTTATCCCATCTCAACATTCAAATACCATTCAAACACATACTTTTCAGTTTCAAATGTTAACTTTTTCATCTACTCATTACTTAATTATTACAACTTTTCCAAACCTCCAAACAAAACACAAAATAATTCAATTTTTTCAAATCATAAAACAAAAATTATATTAAAAAATTATATTCTAACGATATTTGAACTTTATAATATTTTTATTCAACTTTTTCTCTCTTATTTTTTCAAAACTCCATAAAACATCTTCACTCAAATCATTTCACTACTATCCATAAACTATCTCACTACTATTCACAAATTTTTCATCATCTCATCTCATATGTATAACCAAACAAGGCCTTAGAGTATCTATGAATTATGTGAATATTAGTGAAATTGTTTGAGTTTAAATACTTTATTGAGTTTTAAGAAATGAGAGAGGAAATTTTGATTAAAAAAGTTGAAAATTTAAAACTGAAAAGTGTTTTGTATTTGAGTAATGTTTAGAAATAAAATTATAAGAAATTTGAGAATTATGTGTCCCATCTCTGTATCCAAACTTCCCCTAAATATTAAACTCCCTCTAGTTTTCCATATTAACGTACTGATCTTTTTTTAAACTATACTCGATTCAAACCAAAATCTATATAAAAAGATTAAAAAACAAACTTATATGACTTTAATAGTAAGTCTTTCCATTTCAATCTTTCGCCTTTCTATCTATATTTTTTGAAGTGGGTAGTTGTTTATTTGTTTTTCTTTTCTTTTTTTCTATGGAGAGAATAATTGATAAAAATACTTCAAACTGTGTTTTGATTTATACTGAATCAAGATTCATAAAGCATAAATAAGAATGTGAAGATGCTCAAGAAGAATATATATATATTTATATATTGTTAAGATAAGGGAAGTTCCCTCTCACTACAGAAATAGTTTTAGTCCATCTATGGTATTAGATTTGAAGGAAAATGTTAGCTTGCCTCCTCGATTTGACCACTAGTGCATTTTTTTTATTATTTTTTTAAATCATTAAAAAAGTTACTAATAGTAAATTTGTGTGTGTGTTTTTTAAATGTTTAACTGTGCTCAAACTGTGTGGTTGAGAAAGAGATAGTGAGATCAACAATGGAAAAAATATGGAGAATAAGCAAGGCTTTTGTGTTCCAAGACATTAGCCCAAATTTATTTGCCATAACATTCGAGAAGCAAATGAATCGAGATAGGGTACTTGCTAGAAAACCATGGCTATTTGATACTAGCCTTTTTATCCTCAAACCATTTGATGGACTAACACCCTTGAAGCTGATTAATTTTGATTTTGAGGAACTCTGGATCCAAATGCACACCTGGTGTGCGTAACCAGAGAGATAGGAACACGAATTGGTAGTACTATTGGAATGGTGAAGGCGGTGGATGTTAATGAAGATGGAATTGGGTGAGAAAATTATCTCAGAGTTTGCATAGAGATTGATCTACAGAAAGCCATTTCAAGGGGTAGAACAATTAATTTACTAGGAAAGAAGAGTTGGGTTACATTGTAGTATGAGAATTGCCTCGAATATGTTTCAAGTGTGGGTTAATGGCTGCAATGTTGTAGGGTTTGTGGAAAAACAAAGAAACACAGAAAAAAAAAGTTAGTTTGGACCATGGTTGCGCGATGATACGAATATGAGAAGGAAAACCATTGATCAAATGGGAAGGGGACAACATGGAAAAAGTGTAGAAGCTGATAGGGAGTCGTAACCAAGGTCATCGAAGAATGTTGGTGTCGAGCAATAAATTTTCTCCGACAATGGATGGTGGTACAGAGAGCAGTGGAAGCTCAGGGTTGAGGCAAATAGAGTGCAAGAATTTGGGAGATTCAAATTGTTGTTTGAAAGATGCGAGATGGTGGAAAAGATAGAAATTTTGAACAAGATAGAGTAAAAAAATTTATATATTTCGTTCAAAATTTATTGCCTAAAAATAAGGAGATAATGATGAGAGGTAAGAAGATAATATGCATTTTGAAAATGTGAGTTAGCTCAACAATTTCAACCAGAAAAGCTATGGAAGAATGAGAAAAACAGTACTAGTAATATGGGCTTGGAAGATAGAAGGATGTTCGGCTTGCGAAGTTTGAAACAAATGGGCCAGGAATACATGATAAGAGTTGTGGTCAGCATTTCAACTCAACTGAAAAGGAAAAGAGCTTTATTGTGGCAAAGTCTCCTGAAGAAACTCATTTGGGGAGAAAAAACAACAAGAATGAAAACTTTGAGAAGAGTATGCCTATGGGAAGATGGAAAGGAAGAGCCCGCAATAAAGCTAAGATCACAAAAAATTCTTTGAGCAGTGTTGGTAAATGTAGAGGAGCAATTGTTGAAACTATTAGTGATGAAGAAGGAAAATAGAAAATGTAGGAGTAGTAAGCTGGTTCAGGATGTTCAAAATCATTTATCTTTGATGGTGGCTGTGGCTCAGCCCTACCAATCATTATGAATTCCTTGAGCTAGAACTGTCAGGGGTTTGGAAACTTCAGACAGTTCAAGATCTTTAGCTTTTGATAAAGGAAAAGAAACCTCAAGTAGTTTTTCTTAAGGAAACTAAATTATTTGCTAAACAATTTGAATGATAAAATGTAGATTGAGAATTAAAGGTTGTTTTACAGTGGATTCTATGGGTAGGAAATGTGGTTTGGCATTGCTTGGGATAAGGAAGTTAAAATCAAGATAATAAACTTCTCACGACACCACATCCATAAATATACCAGTTGGTGGCTTACTGGAATGTATGGTCATCTTGAGTGGAATAAATGAAATGAAACTTGAAATCTGTTATAATTGTTAAAGGCTAAAGCCCCTATAGACCAAGCTTGGTGTGTGTTAGGAGATTTTAATGAGATAGTTACTCAAGATGAGAAGTTAGGTGGTAGACAATGGCAGAACATCAAATGGAAGAATTGCGAGTAGCTCTTAAGCTAAATAATTCGTTTGGTTTGGGATGGAAGAGGGTAAAATACACTTGAAGTAATAAGCACGAGGATGAAACTTTTACAAAGGAAAGACTTGATAGAGTAGTGGCTAACCCTCATTGGGCAAATCTATTAAAAAATATGGAGGTTTTTAACCTACCTTTCAAATGTTTTGACCATAAGCCACTATTACTTGTGATCAAAATGAGAGTGCTCAAATAAGAAGAAAGAAGAGGCTATTTAGATATGAAGCAAAATGGTGTTTATAGGAGGAGGGTGAGACTATTGTAAAAGAAGTTTGGAGAAGGAATGATGTTGAATAGGATGGCTTCAAAATCGTAGAGAACAAACTTAAATGGTGCAGAGGAGCATTGTTGAGATGGAGCTCTCAAAACAGACAAGAAACATTAAAGGAAATAGAATTGTTAAACAACATAATTAAAAGAGAGCGGGATCACGAAATGCCTCATAATGCAGCATTCATTAAAACTCTACAAGAAAAATTAGGATTACTGCTCGAGCAAGAAGATGTGAAGTGGAGACAGAGCAAAAAGAAATTCGTATCAGTGGGGGACAAAAATACCAAGTTTTTTCATGCATGTGCTGGCCAAGAAGAAAAAAGAATTGGATTAAGATGATTGCTTATTCACAAGGCAGGACATTGACAGATGAAACAAAAATAGAAGGGGCATTCACACATTTATTCAAAGAGCTTTTCAAGTCTACAACTCCTACTATGGAGAATATAGTTGCTTGCTTAGACTTTGTTGCACCAAGAATCACATTGTCTATGAACACAGAACTGTAAAGAGACTTTACAGCATATGAAGTTGAGACAACATTGAAGCAAATGTCACCACTCAAGTCCCCAGGGCCTGATGGCTATAGGGCTTGTTTCTATCAAACCTATTCAAACGTGGTGGGGAGGTATGTCAAGCTATCTTGAGTTTTTTATACGGGGGAAGCTTAGATATGGGTATTAACTTTACTGATCTAACTTTAATTCCTAAAGTTAATAATCCTTATGTTGTAAGTGAGTTCAGACCAATAAGTTTATGCAATGTTTTATAAACTTGTATCAAATGTGTTAACCAATAGGTTAAAAAAGGTCCTACCCTCTATCATTTCAAGTAGTCAAAGTGCATTCATCCCGGGAAGACTCATAATAGATAATATCATAGTGGCATACGAGACATTGCATACTATGAAAAGTAGACAAAAGGGAAAGAAATATTATAGCCTTCAAGCTTGACATGTCAAAAGCTTATGACAAAATTGAATAGTATTATTTGGAGACTATTATGAGGAAGCTTAGATTTGGAGATAGATGGATTTCTTTAATTATGGAGTGTGTTACTACTGCAACATATTCTATAGTGGTGAATGGGGCAACCTGGGAAAGTAATAAAACCTTCAAGAGGGTTAAGGCAAGGGGATCATATATCTCTATGCTTGTTTATATTGTGTGTTGAAGGGCCTAGTGCATTAATAGAAGCATTTGAACAAAGTAGGGGTGGTAATATGTGACACGACTCGTTAATCTGACATGAACACCACACGATAAAAGCGGGTTAGAGTTTAGTCTTATCGGGTTCAATTCAAAATGGATTGACCCGTTAAGACACGATTGCTTAATGGGTCATTAATGGGTCAACCCGTTATAACCCATTAAGAAAATGAAGTTTACCTTTCTATCCTTAAGACCTAAAACTAAAAATGAAAAAACCCTAACTCTAATAACCCACTCCGCCCCCCTCCAGTTTTTGAATTTGGCTCTTTCCTTTCCTAAGTCCCGATGCTGCCCCCTTCCAGCCAGTTCTTTTCACAGTGACCTTGCATCCCCACCCCTTTTGGCCTCTTCAACCCAGCAACTCGCGCCGGCCATTGCCCACGCAGAGATTGCAAAGTCACAAACTCTTCACCCTAACTCCGTCACCCATACAGACCACGCAGACTTGAACTCACGCATCCTGTCGCCCACTGTAAGTCAATCCAGCCGAGATTTATCATTTCTACTACCTTTACGTATTGTTGTTTGGCTGCCAAAAAAGAAGAAAAAAATGGGAAAACAATGTGTTTGGCTGCCCACTGTAATTATCATTTCTTTCCTTGCATCTTCAAGTGCCTGCAAAATTCTTAGTGGGTCTGAAATCTAAATCATCTGATGATATTTCCTTTTTCTCACTACTGGTTTTGTGTCTCTTTTCATCTTTAGTGTAGTTTCATGCGTGCTCTGTTTTGTTCTTTAATCATCAAGACTAGTCTGTTATATGTCTTGTCTTTGTTAGATTGAGATTATGCATCAAAAAATATACAACCAATAATCATGAGTTTTTGGATTCTTAAACTCCAAAAGAATTTCATGAACCCAAATAATCCTAAAAAATCAGTTGTTTTCTTTGAAATTAGTTTGCAAGTATATACAAAGTATTTGTTAAATTATCAATGTGTAAACTCTTAAGAAACGAATGGAAACTACAATATAGAAAAGGGCACTGAAAATGGCACATGAAAAACCTCACCCATGCAAGTGATCGATATATATGAATATGATTGAAGAAGAGGTACTTACATGATTGAGAAAACCACTAGTCCACCACCTTTTTCTTTTTTTTTTATCAATTTAAATTTATTTATCTTTTATTTTTGTTTTTTATTGGATTGATTCAGTGTTGAAGCTAATGTTGGTGTGAAAGACCTAATTAACAACAGTCATAATTGAAGTTAATTCTTATGCTCAATAGTGAAGAATTATTATCTACTAATGATGTTTTGTGGTACTACTAAGATATATTTATCAAAAAGTGTCTAAATGCAAGTCTGCCCAAAATTTACATTTGTTGTTATTGTTTCTTTTCAGATGAGTTCGGCAGTAGGTAAAAATGAAGATTTGATTGATTTGGACCCGTTTGACTCAAAAAGTTTTCAAAATGAGGAATCTAAAGAAAAACGAAGGAAACGGTCAAACATGTGAACTTTTTTTGAAATGATTCCTGATTCTGAGAATAAGGATGGCAAGTCACGAGCCAAATGCAAGATGTGTGGAATTACTTACATGCTAGCGAACAAATATGGAACCAGAAATATGAAGCGTTACATTAACGCATGCCCTAGGAGAAGTTCACGAGATATTGGTCAGATCATGTTATCACAAAATAGTGGATTTATTTCGGTAAGCACTCAATTTGATACTGAACAATATAGAAAAATTTTGGTAGCCGCTATTGTGAAGCATGAACTACCTTTTCAGTTTGTTGAATATTCGGAGGTGAGATATGTTACAATATTTGCGTCCAAATGTTCCAATTATTTCTAGGAATACTATCAAGGCTAATTTGCTTAAGATATATCATCGAGAAAAAAAAAAGATTAAATGCATGTTAAATGATTCTCCTAGTAGAATTAGTCTAATATCTGACTTATGAACTTCTATAGCCACTGATGGTTATATGTGCATTACAACACATTTTCTGGATAAGAAATGGGTTTTACAGAAAAATATTTTGAACTTTTCTTTTATGTCACCACCACATAATGACATATCTTTATCTGAAAAAATTTATAATTTGCTATGTGAGTAAGGAAATTCAACACAAGATTTTTATATTGACATTAGACAATGCTTATTCTAATGTTATTAAGAACTCAATTGCACATTAAGAAAGCTCTTGTTTGTGATGGTGAGTTCTTTCATCTTCGTTGTTGTGCTCATATTCTGAATTTGTTAGTACAAGATAGGTTAAAAGAGATTGATTATGTTATCAAAAAAATTCGTGAAAGTATCAAATATATCAAAGGGTCACAAACAAGGAAAGTAAAATTTTTAGATTCAACCAATCAAATGTCTTTGGATCGTAAGAAAATGGTTAAGACAGAATGTCCCCACTAGATGGAATTATACTTTTCTTATACTTCAGAGTGCTCTTTTTTATCGTTGTGCCTTTAGTTATTTGAAGTTGACTGATTCCAATTTTAAGCATTGTCTATCAGCATCTAACTTCTAAGTGGAAAAAAATAGAGAAGATTAACAGTTTATTGGAAGTTTTTTATGAAGCCACTTATGATTTTTCTGGGACCAAATACCCTACAGCCAATCTGTACTTTTCAATAGTATTTTTGATTTATTTTACATTAAAGTAGCACTCTGAGGGTGAAAATGATTACATGAGGAAAATGTCTTGTAAAATGTTTGCTAAGTTTGAGAAATATTGATCTGAGTTCAGTGTTGTTGGCTATAGCAGTTATATTGGATCCTTGATACAAGCTTCATTTTGTTATTTTTCTTATGTAAAACTTTATGAAAATTGTTCCATAGAGTATATGAATGTTTGGAGAAAGATGTAATTTCTTTTCATGGAATATAGTTCTTCTAGTGCTCCCACATGTTCTACCACGACTTTTGATATCACTTTTAGTAGAGTGGAAAGTCAGCCTTCGATTAATAAACAAGTATTTCAGATAATATCAAATAATATTTTTTGTTTAATGATTTATATTATATTGTTGTTTCATATCACATATTGGCTTGAAATATGTTTATTTATTTTTTGTGTACAGGAATTTGATTCATTTAGACTTGATGATCTTACTGCCTATATGCAAAAAAGTCAAATGGATCTTTACTTGGATGATCCTAAGGCAGATAAATAAGCAAAGATTTAATGAGGAAATGAATTTCGTTATCTTGATCTTACTTGTATGGCTCGTGACATTTTGAGTGTTCCAGTTTCTACAGTTGCATCTGAATCTACTTAGTGTTGGTGGGCGTATCATTGATTAGTTTATGAGTGCACTAAAAGCAGATATTATTGAAGCACTAATCTGTACTAGAGATTGGCTATATGGCAAGGAGCAAGGTAATATTATTTTTACCTCATTGAATAAATAATTGTAATTTTCAATACAATAATATTATTTGATATAAAACTTTATTGATGTCTTTTTTTTAATAGAAAAACAAAAAAAAAATTTAAATGACCGAAAATGTAATGGAGTTGGAGAACAACAAGGGTAATGAGGACACTCCAGATCATTCTTCAAGCTCTAAATTTGTTTAGATCTGTATTTTTATTATAGTTGGGATTCTAACATCAATATATTTACTATGTGTGTTTTGTTTATTATATTTAGGATGTAATTTTAAGATATTATTACAATTTGTGTGGATCATATTTGTTTGGATTGTAATTTTAAACTTGTAGTAAATTTTTATTTTGTATAGATATTATTTATATTTAAATGTTTATATAAAATCAATAAGGTCAAACAAGTTGGGTCGTATCTTGTATGTTCCACCCATTAATGTAAACGGGTTGAAGCGTGTCGTGTCGTGTCGTGCCATGTCAATTTATTTCTTATTCATTAACGGGACATAACGAGTCGTATTATGTCAACCCGTTATCTTACTGTGCTGTGTTTAGATTTAAAATTTTGACACGAAATCCTTAACGAGTCATGTTCGTATTGACCCATTAAGTGTAATGTACAGACCTTGACATGACACGAATACGACCCATTAACACGATTTGACACTCCTAGAAAAAAGTAAAAAACAAAGGGAGCTACTGTCAGAAGGGGTGGCAGAAGAATAAACTATTTGTTATTTGCTGATGATTGTGTCATTTTTGGGAGAGCTCATATTTCAGAATGGAAGAAGTATCAAGTTTGTTGAACACATATGAGATAACATCATGTTAGTTTTTGAATAAGCAGAAAACCACAATATTTTTTAGTTCCAGTACTGAATCTACCATTAGAACACAAATTTTGCAAGTTTCAGGAGTCTTTGCACATGGAAGTTATGAAAGATACTTAGGCTGCATTTGGATGTTAAGCTTAGTTGAGCTGAGTTGAATTCTCTATGAATAGTAGTAAGTTGAGATGGTTGAGTTAATTTTTTGGGGCCCACTTAAAATGAGTTTAGGTGTATTTGGATGTTAAGATGAGTTTAGATATATTTATGAGAAGTTGTAAAATAATTAGATCCTACCAAATATATACTGTTCACATGTTAGAATTATCTCTCACACAGCCAACGAGAAATGGAACAAATGCACAGTTACACTTGTTAAAACCGGCGTTATTCATGCAACGATAATGTAAAATCTCGTGCCAAGTACTCCTATTTTTATGGACTTCATTCCTGACAATGGTGGATTATCAGTTCAGTGCATTTTTTTTTCTAAAGCCGGCGCTATTCACACGAAATCTAGTTGTGAATCCTTGCAATGTCAGGGATGGGTTACATCGGTGCTACTATGTAAACTCAGCTCAACCTAGTGCTTTTACGGATGAAACTCTCTGTTTGGATGTTAGAAGTGGTTCAAATGTGAACCAAACAGCTCAGCTGAGTGCATCCCAACAACCAAATGCAGCCTTAGGCTACCATCCATAGGAGGTAAATCTAAGTATAATACATTTAGGCATTAAAAGGAGAGGGTGTGGACAAAGATTAATAGTTGGAAGAATAGCTTCCTCTCTAAAGCTGGGAAGGAGATTTTACAGTAATCCAAGCTTTGCCAACCTTTTCCATGAGTGTATTTAAGCTACCTCAAAAGCTTTGTAAAGAAATAACATCCATGATAACTAGATTTTGGTGGGGATTTAAGAACAATGGAACTAAAATTCAATGGAGAACCTGCAAGAAGATTGGTGATTCAAAAAAAAAAAGGGGGGGGGGGGGGGGCTTTAGGTTTTAGAGACCTAGAAAGTTTCAACAAGGCCTAACTTGCCAAATAATGTTGGAGGATGATACAAAATCCTTCTACTTTGGTTGTTGCAATAATGAAGGAGAAGTACTAAAAGAATGGGGATATGCTTTAAGCAAAGGTAGGGTCGAGGTCATCCTTGATATGGAGAAGCCTATTTTCATCTCTTGAACTAATCAAATTAGGCATGATATGGAGAGTAGGTAATGGCAAAAGTATAAAGATATGTCACAATAAATGGTTTCTAGTACAAACTACAAGCAGAGTCCAATCTTAA
The DNA here is from genome assembly GCA_003123785.1 of Pterocarya stenoptera. Taxonomy (NCBI): domain Eukaryota; kingdom Viridiplantae; phylum Streptophyta; class Magnoliopsida; order Fagales; family Juglandaceae; genus Pterocarya; species Pterocarya stenoptera. The sequence goes on along the minus strand of QEOT01007419.1, from coordinate 36,690 downwards.
GTTAAAATACTAGATAGTGAGGTAAGGGTTAGTGAGATCATTGAGGAAAAAACCAGGCAGTGGAAGGAGAATTAGTATAAGAAATATTTAGAAGGGAAGAAGCTGAGGTTATAAGGAATATACCATTGTGCATCATTGGTGCTGAAGATAAAATTATTTGGGGCTCCAATTCTAAATGCATCTTTACAATAAAGAATGCATACCATGTAGAACAAAATAGAGTGAGATCATTGAAAAGGGAGGCTTCTAGCCTCTCTGAAACATGATCTCTTTGGCAACAGATCTGGAATCTTGATGTACTAGGTTCTGTCAAACACTTTATATGAAAGGCAACTCATAACATTCTTCCAACTAGAAGTAACATGTTCAAGAAGAAGATAAATGATACAAATTTGTGCCCAATATGTGAAAGAGAATAAGAGAAAGTGTTCATGTACTTTGGAACTGTCTTGCAGCAATAGATGTTTGGTCTAAAATTGATAGCCCAATAAAAAAATGGTCAACTGTATAGGAAGACTTATGGAGCTGTGGAAGAGAATCAATGTGAGAGTAGACCTTGAAGAGGTAGCATCGGTGGCTTATGTTATGAAAGGGATATGGCTAAGGAGAAATTTATTAATTTTTTAATAGAAATTTGAGAAGCTGATACAAGTATTCAAGGCTGCAAAACAATGTTTACAAGACTTCATATCTACTCAGAGTCACACATAAGATGATCATCAACCTAGCATTACAATGAGACAAAAAAAAAAAAAAAAAAAAAAAAATGGGAGAAGCCAAGAGGAACATATACAAAAGCTAATTGGGATGCAACTGTAGATAATAAGGAAAAGAAAGTGGGACTAGGAGTTATAATCAGAAACTTGGCAGTTGACATTCTAGCTTCTTTATGCTCAAGTTTTAATCATATAATGAGGCCTATTATAGCTAAAGCATTAGCACTCAGAAGAGCTATGACTCTTTGCATAGAATTGGGACTGTCTCCAGTGGTTCTAGAAGGAGATGCCCAAGCTGCAATTAAAGCTGGCTACTAATTATGAAGAAATCTACAGAGAGTATGAAGTTTTGATTGAAGATGCTAGAAGAATGTTATTGGATAGACCAAACTAGAGTCTAACATTCATCTATAGATAGGGTAGCATGGTAGCTCATAAACTTGCTAGGTTAGCTATCAATATGTTTGAAGAAATTGTATGGATCGAAGAAGGTCCCAATCAAATTATTTACACAATTGAGTAAGAAAGCTTGTATTGAATATTCTATTGGCTCTTATGAAAAAACTATAAGCAATGCTTTTATTTAAAAAAAAAATTGTTTCATCTTTCTATCTATATGTTTTGAAGTTAGTAGTCGTTTATTTATATATTTTTTCTACGGATAGAATAACTGATAAAAATACTTCAAACTGTATTTTGACTTATATTGAATCAAAGTTCATAAAACATAAATAAGAATGTGAAGATGCTCAAGGAGAATATATACATATATATATAAATATCTACATATCTACACATATATATGTGTGTGCGTGTATATATTGTTAAGATAAGTGAAGTTCCCTCTCACTACAGTCCTAGTTTCAATCCAACTATAGTATTAGATTCGAAGGAAAATGCTAATTTGCCCCCGAGTTTGACCGCTAGTGCATTTTATTTTTTTAAATGTTTAAAAAACTTATAATAGTGAATTTGTGTATTTTTTTTAAATGTTTAAATTATTTGTTGAAAAAGACAAAGAAAAATAGAAGAATGAACTAACGGTCACGCCCAGCATAAGAGTTGGGCGGCCAACTTGAAGGACCCTAGATTCGAATAGGAAAGATTTATCAAATGATAATCAAATAGTAGTGCAGCAAAGTCAAAGAGTATCACAAATATCTCAGAGTCCAAGTCCAAGAGCATCTAAATGTCTCATTAGTTGTCAGCGATCATGTTGCTATCAAAGTTGTAATCTTTATCAAGTGTAGCTCTTATCACTTTAGTCCCGTGATTGTGTAATTATATTCCTTTAGTTTTGGTACATACTTTCAAACGGTATATGTATCCTCTAAATACATTCATCATTATCTTGGTCTTTTTATTCCAATTTATTTTCTTTCTTGGCATTAGAGGTGTGAGGCTGACACGATTACCATGATTGGACCAAATAATGCCTTCATTGCTTCCCTTTCATTATCCATACCAAACATGTCCCATCCAGTTTATACTAAGTTGGATGGCACCAATTATATATATTGCATAGAGGTGAAAGATTATATCGAAAAACCAACTGAACCTGGTTCGATGACTAGTTCAATTGGTTTCAGTTCACTAGATCTAAAGTTTCTGTAAATTGGTTCGATCTCAATTTTTATGTTTTGTAGACCGAATAAGATTGAATTAAACCAAATTATACACATATATTTTTAATTGTTTTATATTATATCTATATATATTATATGCTATTATACATATTATAAAGTTAATAATTATAGCATAAAACTTTAATCTTATTATTGATGCTTCATGGATATAAACTTACTCTTATAGATGAATATTAATATTAAATTATTAACATTTATTATTTATCTTTACATATCAAGTTACATGCTTCATTGGTGGTTACATTTGTAATTGTTTGTGTATTTTTTTTTTTTTTTTGAGAAAAGCTCCAAACCGGTGGAGTGAGATACCCTACTCTAGACCGGCCAATAGAATCTCAACATATATGGGACTTATGTGTCTTATGGTGTGCTAGTTTATTGAGTTGCAACTCTTCTCCTTTCTCTTTGCTCTCCCCCTTGCCCTCTCTTCTTTGTCCTCTCCCCTTTTTCTATTTCTCTTCTCTCCCCAGCGCCCTCTCCTGATTCTCCTCTCCCCCTTTCCCTCTCTCTTCTCTCCCTAGCAACTTGTCCTCTTTCTCCTCTCCTTTCCCTTTGTCCTGAACCCATCTTTGTAGAGCAATTTCCCTTTTGGAACCCATTTCCGTCGAGAGATATTGTCGAGTGCTTTGGAATGAACCCATCTCCGATTTGGAACCCACTCAATTTTAGCCATTACTTGTAAGTTTTTTATTTGTTTATTTTGCACATTAAGTATTTAGGGCATTTATGACCGGGTTTGCAATTTTTATATGTTCGATGCAAAAGAAGTGTTTAGGGGTCAATTTACTTGCTAATTATCTAGTAGTTGATTTAATAAAATAGCTCTAAAAAGCCTAATGAGGCATGCCCTTGTTGCAAATGGATATGGGAATAATTTCGAAGGCAGAACATGAGCAATCTTATGGATAATTTATCAAAAGATCATTGATCGCTACTTTTTCGAAGGGGAAACATCCTAACTGAATTGATAACTTCCTCGGATAGAAATTTAACCTTTTCTCTCTGTGTCACTCTCTCACCCTCAATAGACATTTGAGCTCCTCAAAACTCAAATAGATGGCGTTAACTACTTGTGGATGGTCTTGTCTATTCTAACAAGCATGCATTGACCAATAGAAACCAACATACTGAGAAGAAATGTGCTTTTTTTTTTTAGGTTCAGAAACTAACCATATTTGTCTAGGCATTTCATTGTCTACATTGATTTGGGCTCTGGGACCCACCTTTTGTTTGTATTGTGATGCTGCTCAAAGTTTGAATTTGTTACTTTCTGTTTGTTTTTCCCCTTGTAATGTTGTTTTTTGCTATCAATTTTGGTTTTGTTTTTTGCTGCTAGGTTGTTTCTTTTGCAATGACAAACTTTTTTTTGGTTCCAAGTTTGTGTCGTTTTTTGCATTGAGTTGCGGTTTTTTTGCTCTGGGAAGGGGTGTGAGAAGGCCTGGAATGTGTTTTTCATAAGCCTTGTAAACTTCACCATTCATCTATGCAAATTAAGAACTATAATAGTTAAACTATTAATGAGCTAATCACCACAAAAAAAGATAAGGATTATCATTTTAAAAAGAAGAAGTAGGTGAAGATCAATTAAGACCTCGTTTATTTTCAGAGATGAAATGAGATGAAATGAAATTTTTTGAGATGTGTAAATAGTATTGAGATATGTTGAGATAAGATGATATATGTGTTTGTTTATAGAGATGAGATGAGATTAGTTAGACTTTTTTGTGAAGTATTTATGGTTGTGAGACCCACAACCCGTATAAATATTTTCAGAGTTTTTTTTGGGCATTTTCCTGTAGGCTTGTTGCATTTTGCCTCTTTTTTTTTTCTTTTTTTTTTCTGCATGTTTTTTAATACTGGTGGGAGGGACCCACTTTTAATTATAATAGTTTTTTATAATAAAATATAAACAAAAGGTGGAACGCCGTGCATAAACTGTAACACAAAATTGAAAACTAGTTTTCGGCATTTTCCTTCACGTGTTCGTATAAACGAACAGTACAAAACAGTAAACCAAGTCAGACGGCAGATCAGTTTTTTTGTTCAAAACGATAACATCATGTCAGCTTTTTTTTACTGTAGGACAGTTTATAAATAATAAATAAATTAATGAGAGATGAGATGAGATGAGATAAAAATAGATGTTTGCTTTCAGAGATAATATATCAGTACAAAAGTTTTCAAAATTTTGTGTTTCATCCCTATAAACAAACGAGGCCGGTCTCGTTTGTTTTCGTAGATGAGATGAAATCTTTTGAGATATGTGTGAATAGTATTAAGATATGTTGAGTATGGATGAGATAGGATAAAATAAGATGAAATGTGTGTGTTTATAGAGATGAAATGAGATTAGTTTAATTATTTTTTTATAATATTTATAATGGTGGGACCCATGTGTACTTATATTATTTTATAATGTAGAAAACGACGTGCAACAAGTGCTGCTGGGCTATTCGTACGAAAATTGTTTTGAAAGTTTTGGAAGTGAATTGTTAGTAGGCGTCGGTGATAGAACCATCTCAACAATATTGAGACAAGAGAGAAACCGACTGAGATTCTTCGGAATAATATCGCGTTTGTTTTGAAAACTATCTATCCATACGAAAACTGTTTTGAAAGTTTTCGGTTTATCTCCAAAAACAAACTAGGCCTTAAGCTTTTGTTCCCAAGCTAGCTCTATTTCTCATCTTTAATATATGTTTATTCAACTCTTGTATATGCCAATATTTTTTGGTCATAAATTATTTACGACTTGATAGTACCATCGACTTGATATTCCAATATTTTTATATTCTTTGCAGCAATATGGAAAGTAGTGGAGGAGATATCATATCTAGTTTACGGTCTATGAAGGCAAAAGATAAAGTGATCTTGGGACGAAGACCATTATGTTATTGTGGCATTCCCTCCAAACTGCGGACGTTAGGCAACTAAAAATGTTTTGTTCGACGGCTTTTGAATTATCCATATTATAAGGTTAAAAAATAGTGTGAATTTTTCGAATGGTTTGATTTTGAAATGGAATAATCAAATTATTGTAAGCAAACCTTGAAATTAGCACAACGAATAAATGAAAGGATAGCATCTGAACGTGTAAGAATAGGACACGCAAAATTCTAATCGATAAAGAAGAAGTACAAAAGTGCATTGATTGCATATTGAGATTTATTTATTGCATTATTAGTTAGTCTGAAATTTTATAAAGTCAATGATAATGTAAATCGTTTAATGCTACATTAATATTTAATTGGTTTATCAGGATAAATTGTATTTATTTTTCGGATAAGCCTATGTGGGTTGTTGCAGTTGTGTAAAAGGCTATTTTACATGCCAACTAATAGATTGTCCTTTGTTTATCACCAAGGATCAGAGAATCAAATAAACATTAGAAGTGCTTTTTTTTTTAATCAAATTATAGAATCAAAGAATCAACTTTATATTTAAGTCAGACCCTCCATTTTGTTCCTAAACTAAACAAACTTTGTCATATAATGGTACCAGGTCCTTTCATCCTTCTAACCAAATCCAAACTTCAAATGCGTAAAATCATTCCGAACACAAGCTGTCACATAGGAGTACAAGTCTATATCAACAGACAATTAAACAATAACTAGAGTTCCAAATTTGCTTATGCTCATCTCACATCTGACAAATCATTAGCAAATCCAGTCAACCAAAAACATCAAGTTTAAAACCATAGTGATAAAGTGAATGTTCCGATTCCATGGGTACAAAACTGAGTATTCTATTTCCTCATAGTGAGAAACAAATAATGCCATCTTGACACAAAATTGAGAAAACAAAAAATGTTTAATGAGAATCATGAAATGTTGCCCAATAATTAATGATCTTGTGACATATGAAAAATCCATTATACTCTGAAATCTTCATTTTGTGACATGTTCGGGTCTTGCATATTCTTGCAAACCTTTTTTTTTTAGAGATTAAAAGAACTGAGTAAATAAAAAGTCTAAATAAGATAAGCGTAGTATTCAGACATGTTAAATGTAGTTAACATAGTGGCCGAGTCTGGAGATAATATAGTTGAGGTTGGTTATCCCATATTCCTACAGAAAAAAAATATCTTTGATCAAGTTAAAAGCTCATACAAGGAACATTCTTACACAATTAGAAACATAATGAAATCATTCCAAGTACCTATGTGATATACATTTACTTTTTACATGCCCTTTTTGTTTCCAAATGTTGAATCGTCACTTCTTCATTAGTACATTTTCCGTTGGGTTCTTTTGTCGTAATGATTTGGGCTTTCCTTTAGACACAATATGTAGAGGACCTTGCAATGAAAAGTTTAAAAGTAATTGACTCTAAACCGTATGTCCCCTTCGTGTTACCGTCATCATCATGCATCACGAGAAGCTCTTGATAAATATTCTTTATTCCATTAAAAACATGTTATATTTCTGGATAGATAGTGACCACATCTCAGCAACTTTATAAAACTCTATCATCAAAGATGTTTCATGAACAATGCCATTGGGACTGTCTCCAATTGTCCCTCATATACACATATCCCATGTGCCACGTGACTCTTTGCATTGATCGCCCACCTATATAAAACATATGATTGCAATACATTATTCAAACAACTTTTTTTTTCGCCAAAATATGTAGGTTGTGCCATCATAGAAAGTTAATAAATTCAAACTTATAACATGCACACAAAACAATGTGGTTCTCCCTCCCAAGTGTCATATGCCAGCTTATCTTTCCCATCAATGCCCACCAAGTAAATGTTTCATCCATCTTCTTCATGTATTTGTGCGTTATACCGTTGGCGATTAAATAACTTATCTTGAAAAATCAAAATAGATTTTCTTGTATAGATCTTGGCCGCTTCCTCTTCAATATTGTAAGAAGTTCTCATAATTCACTTGGATGTTTTTGTTACCACATCTTTCTCTTTCTCATTGAGATAACGAGCGTTCAATGCTTTATCATATTGATGGACGAAGTCACTTACCATCGTCCTTAAACTAACATAGTCTTTAAAAAATTATTCATACTCTCACTTCGTTGAGTTATGGACATTCTAGGCCAATGCCTCTAAAGTAAGCCAACAGCCACTTTGCTCTCCTGGTATAAATATTCTACAACTAACTATTTTCTTCCAACTTGTACTTTAGTAACATTTCAGTCCACTCCAACTCAAGCTCTTTAATAGTGAGTGTCTCATGAATGCAATGCTTAAAATCTTGTTGAAATTATGGATATTTATTATAAACATGAGTTAGATGATCAGAAACTTTTTGTAAGAGATGTCATAGGCACAATTTGTGAGTTGTATTGGGCAATACCTTGACGATGACCTTAGTTATTGCCTTGTTATCATTAGTTATTATTGTAGAGAAAGCTCAACCAAGCATTGCTTCTAACCATGTTTTCAATAACTATGTTTAAGACTCGGTAGTCTTATTTATGATTAACACACATCCAAACATCACAAATTGATGATGATGGTTAACTCTAGTGAATGGAATAAAATGAAATCTTACAGCGATTTGTAAGGTACGTAGCATCAAATATAACAAAGTTTCCAAAATATCGGTATGCGGCCCTTGAGCTAGCATATTCCCAAAAACATTTTCCCATCGACCTATCTGCATCAATTTGGATCGAATATACAAAACCTGGATTATTAAATTTGCTTTTCAAAAAGTAAGCGTATAACTTTTATGCATTTCCCTTTCCAAGAAGTTGTCTCATTCGATTGCCCAAGTAATTCTAAATGTCTTTAGAAATACAACCAACATTATAGTCACCACTCGACTCCTTACTCAACATGAACATTATTTCCTGTGTTGGTATCCTTGACTCATTTAGTATGTCTATGAAATTTTTTTGCACAAGTGTCACCTGTCTATGCCCACAAAGCAAACTTATACTCCTAGGTGTCAACAACTCATAATTTTGCTAGAGTACAACTTGGACACAACCCATTTTTCTTCATCCTTCCTTATTATTATCATCATCTAACACCCAATCTTTATTTTTTGCAGCCTCAGGTCTTGCTCTCTCTTTAACTTTAGAATTTTGGCGATGGAATCTTTCCCTTTAACACACATACTCTACCCAAATTAGTGATCTGTCTAGATTTGACAATCGAATATGGTTTGCTCAAATGCTAAAACCAGCTTGTTTAGAGAATGATTTATAGCAACTACGTGCATCCTCTAAATTGTCAAATTGTAGGCCCACATAGAGCTTTACATATGAAGATGACATAGTATTATTGACCTTGGGCATGTTCTCGTTTTGTTCAAACTCACCATCCTCTTTAATCATCTCAACTTCGTCAGCACTAGAATTACAATAATCTAAAATCTCAACATCATCTCTTGAAGTACTCATAATTCACTCAACCTGATATCATGAAACATTTGACTTCTAGAAAATTATAACACTAAAAACTGTACACCATTTTCATGCAAATTTATAAAACAAGAAAACATTAAAAACTCAATGTTAAGGTGCATCATTATATACACACATTAATTCTTGTCATCTCAGTTTTTGGGTTGGTAAAATCTCATTAACCAAGAGAGGATCCTATAAAAAAAACTACAGGGCTACGATAGCTCATTAACAAATGAAATTGCAAAAAAGAAATGGAAATAAAATTCGACATTGTAGCCCCACATACAAAAATGGTAGAGAACAAAATCATACAATATGAAACTAAGAAAGATTAAAAATCGACTATGTTACTGAATTTGTTATATGCAACATATGAACTAAGAAAGAATGAAAATCGACTATGATCCATTGGGTTGGTGAGAAACTTTAATTGAAAAATATAAACGGCACTCGCACTAATGAATTTTATCATAGTTTCTTGGGCAAACAGATGCCTTTATTCAGTTGAGGCTAATATAAAGGGAGGCGCTACCAGCTCATGGGAATAAATAAAAAAAACTTCAAATTCAAACAGAACTCAATCCCACAAATCATTTTGAAACAAAGGAAAAATGAAAAACCCAATTAATCTTTTTTTCTCTTCGATTTTCTCCAAAGCCAGATAGAATTGCAATAAAAGGCTCATGAATATCCTACATTTTCTCAGAAGTCAGACCGAAATTAAAAGGCAAAAGAATAAGAGCAACAAGACTGAGTTTTAACCTCAGAAAAAGCTAAACATTCACGAGCGAAGAGGGAAGTGAAGCTCACGGTGATGGCCGCAGAGTCTCTCTCCATGACCTTGAGCGCTCTGAAGATCTCAGTCTGGTTGAGGAGGAAAACAATTGGAGGAGAGGGAGGGAGAAATGGGGGGTTTCGAAAAAGAGAGTATTTTAAATGAGAGAGAGAGGGGGGGAGGAGGGGGAAAGAGATCGGGGACACAAAGCAAAAAATGAAATAATGTGATTTTCTGCATGTGGGCGTATTGTTTACTTTGCTGCAACTCATAAGTGCCAGCTCCTCATTCGCAGGTGTAAAACATGGTATTTCACCCGACCAGTTAGTAGCGTCTTCCTTTTAGTTTTTAGCCTCTGTGTATCTTGGCTAATTGTTTTTACCTTTATTTGGTTATAACTTATATGCATGTTTTAGGCTTTTAGACTTTAGGAATATTATTATGTGCAATTTTTTAATAGGCTTTTCAGAGAAATGCTACAAGAAAATCTTACACTACAGTGATCACACACCTCCACTTAACCAACATGTATTTAACCATTAAGATAGAAAGGCAAAAATGACAAATCACATGTTGATTAGACGAAAGTGTGTGGTGTAAAACTTCCATATAGAATTTTTTATTTGGTTTATGTATGGTATTTNGTGCCAGCTCCTCATTCGCAGGTGTAAAACATGGTATCTCACCCGACCAGTTAGTAGCGTCTTCCTTTTAGTTTTTAGCCTCTATGTATCTTGGCTAATTGTTTTTACCTTTATTTGGTTATAACTTATATGCATGTTTTAGGCTTTTAGACTTTAGGAATATTATTATGTGCAATTTTTTAATAGGCTTTTCAGAGAAATGCTACAAGAAAATCTTACACTACAGTGATCACACACCTCCACTTAACCAACATGTATTTAAGCATTAAGATAGAAAGGCAAAAATGACAAATCACATGTTGATTAGACGAAAGTGTGTGGTGTAAAACTTCCATATAGAATTTTTTATTTGGTTTATGTATGGTATTTTGGGCTTTAAACTTTATATTTTGGTTTTTTTTTTTTTAATGGGTTAGAAAAATCAACTAGTCCAAGAAAAAGTCCTAAACCAAATCATCACTGTAAAACAAAATCGAACCTAAAGAAATTGAGAAAATTGAAAGTATTAGTTCTATTGATTAGGTGAAGGTGCATAGTGCAAAACTTCCATGCATAATTTTTCATTTGGTTATATGTATGGTATTTTGGGTTGAAAATAATATTTTGGGCTCTAAACTTCTCGTTTGGACTTATTATTATTATTATTATTATTTTGGATCAGAAAAATCAACCAGCCCAACAAAAAGCCCAAAACTGAATTATCATTATAAAACAAAATTGAATTTGAAGAAATTGAGAAAATTGAAAGTATCAATTCCCTTAGTGAACCAGTTAATTTCAATTCTAACAATTTCAAAATCGAATTAAATTAGGTTGGTTTACCAATAAGTCTAAAATTAAATCAAACTAAACCAATTACACCCCCAATCTTGCATGGGTGTGTCAATTCCCCCATACTAAGGACCAATGGTCTTCTAGGCATAATAGATGGATTAAAACCATGCCCATCACAAATCAATGCAAATCCTAGTAAAATAGACTCAATGACATTATATCCAGACTATGTGCTCTGAGAGAAAAATGACCAATACATCTTAAATTGGTTTGTTGCCACATTTGTTCCAACATTGTATGGTCTAAACACCTCTAATTAAAGAGGTGTGGAGTGCTCTCTCTATAAGGTATGCTTCACTTTCTAGGTCAAGGGTGAACCACCTTACAAGGTAGTTGCAAATCCCCAATCCTTAGACAATGATCACGGTCCTTGGAAACTACATCCATTTTTCCAAGTCACTTGAATATTAGTTAGCACTAGTTAGAAAATGTGTTTGTGATGAAGATATAATCTCTTACAGTATTGGTGGTCTAAATCCCCAATATAATCCCTTCATCGCCTTCTACTCTTTTGCTATTGTTGAGTTATGAACAACTTCTTGAACACCAAAATCCTCCACTCGAGTCCAACACCTTTGACCTTTATTCTCAAAAGATCACTAACCAAAATTGCAAGATCAAACCTAAATCATCCAATAACCTTACTATTGGCAAGAATCTCACTTTGAAGAAGGGCTACTCACGTACTAAAAATCATAAAAGACTCAAGTTGGTTAGTTTAACACAAGCAAAGTCCCTTGCCAAATATGTAGTATAAACTACCATAAGCCTGAGTTGTTTCCATTGAACAAATTATGCATACCATGGCAAAAGAACTATTGGTTTTTAAACTTAAAAATGATTTAAATATTTTATGTTAAGTAAAAAATAATGTGAACCATTACTATTGTTCAATGTATCAGTTCAGTTGTCTAGATGTAAATGAAAATGTGTCATGGTGACTTGAACAAATACATGCTTCTTGGGAACAAGAGTTTTAACCATTTGCCAACGAAACAAATGGTTTTTCGTTCTAGCATAGGAAAGAAAAGCTGGTAAATTTATTAAATTTCTCTATGGTTTAAAGCAAGTCCTTAAACAATGGCACAAGCAATTTGATGAAATAATTTTATCTTATGATTTCAAGATAAATGAATCTGATAAGTATTTATACACTAAAATAGTTGATGGTGCATGCATAATGTTATGTCTTTACATTGATGATATTCTCATATTTGATACCAATATAGATATTGTTCTTGATGTTAACAAAATATCTAAGAATTTTGACATGAAAGACATGGGAGATGTACAAGTAATTCTTGGTATTAAATTAATAAGATCTTGTGATGGTATTAGGATAAATCAATCTCATTATATTGAAAAGATTCTTAAAAAGTTTAAGAGATTCGAATGCAAACCTGTTAGTGCTTCTCTTGATCCTTGTTTGCATTTAAGTAAGAATCTTGGAGATCTTATGTCACAACTGAGATATTCCTAGATTATTGGTACGTTACTGTTTATTAATAATTATACTAGACCTAATATTTTATATGCTATGAGTAAACTTAGCATATATACTAGCAGGCCTGATGATTCTCCTTGTAAGGCATTGGGCAGAATTTTTAAATATTTTAGAGGAACCATGAGATATAATATCCATTATTCTCGGTATCCCACTGTATTAAAAGCATATAGTGATGGTAGTTGGATTACTGACACAGTAGATCGTAAGGAAACAAGTGGATATATTTTTACTCACAGTGGAGCAGTTGTGGCTTGGAGATCTTTTAAGCAAAATATGATTTCACTATCTAATATGGAGGTTGAATTAATAGTCTTGGATGCTACTAGACATGAGGTAGAGTGGCTTAAGAATTTATTATCAGAAATTTCACTAGTTAAAAAATCAATACCAGCTATTTCTGTTCTTTATGACAATCAAGCTGTGATAAGTGTTTGTAATAATAAACACTTTAATCATAAGAGGAGACATTTGTGGTTTGAGTATCAGGTATTTTATGATAAGATTTTTGATAAAGAATGGATACCTGACTTTGAAATATGTAAAGTCAAAAGGTAACCTAACAGATCCTTTGACGAAAGGACTAGTAAAGTCGAAGGTTATACGTACATCAATGGGATGTGATTGAAGTCCATNCAATTTTTCATTTGGTTATATGTATGGTATTTTGGGTTGAAAATAATATTTTGGGCTCTAAACTTCTCGTTTGGACTTATTATTATTATTATTATTATTATTATTTTGGATCAGAAAAATCAACCAGCCCAACAAAAAGCCCAAAACTGAATTATCATTATAAAACAAAATTGAACTTGAAGAAATTGAGAAAATTGAAAGTATCAATTCCCTTAGTGAACCAGTTAATTTCAATTCTAACAATTTCAAAATCGAATTAAATTAGGTTGTTTACCAATAAGTCTAAAATTAAATCAAACTAAACCAATTACACCCCCAATCTTGCATGGGTGTGTCAATTCCCCCATACTAAGGACCAATGGTCTTCTAGGCATAATAGATGGATTAAAACCATGCCCATCACAAATCAATGCAAATCCTAGTAAAATAGACTCAATGACATTATATCCAGACTATGTGCTCTGAGAGAAAAATGACCAATACATCTTAAATTGGTTTGTTGCCACATTTGTCCCAACATTGTATGGCCTAAACACCTCTAATTAAAGAGGTGTGGAGTGCTCTCTCTATAAGGTATGCTTCACTTTCTAGGTCAAGGGTGAACCACCTTACAAGGTAGTTGCAAATCCCCAATCCTTAGACAATGATCACGGTCCTTGGAAACTACATCCATTTTTCCAAGTCACTTGAATATTAGTTAGCACTAGTTAGAAAATGTGTTTGTGATGAAGATATAATCTCTTACAGTATTGGTGGTCTAAATCCCCAATATAATCCCTTCATCGCCTTCTACTCTTTTGCTATTGTTGAGTTATGAACAACTTCTTGAACACCAAAATCCTCCACTCGAGTCCAACACCTTTGACCTTTATTCTCAAAAGATCACTAACCAAAATTGCAAGATCAAACCTAAATCATCCAATAACCTTACTACTGGCAAGAATCTCACTTTGAAGAAGGGCTACTCACGTACTAAAAATCATAAAAGACTCAAGTTGGTTAGTTTAACACAAGCAAAGTCCCTTGCCAAATATGTAGTATAAACTACCATAAGCCTGAGTTGTTTCCATTGACCAAATTATGCATACCATGGCAAAAGAACTATTGGTTTTTAAACTTAAAAATGATTTAAATATTTTATGTTAAGTAAAAAATAATGTGAACCATTACTATTGTTCAATGTATCAGTTCAGTTGTCTAGATGTAAATGAAAATGTGTCATGGTGACTTGAACAAATACATGCCTCTTGGGAACAAGAGTTTTAACCGTTTGCCAACGAAACAAATGGTTTTTCGTTCTAGGATAGGAAAGAAAAGCTGGTAAATTTATTAAGTTTCTCTATGGTTTAAAGCAAGTCCTTAAACAATGGCACAAGCAATTTGATGAAATAATTTTATCTTATGATTTCAAGATAAATGAATCTGATAAGTATTTATACACTAAAATAGTTGATGGTGCATGCATAATGTTATGTCTTTACATTGATGATATTCTCATATTTGATACCAATATAGATATTGTTTTTGATGTTAACAAAATATCTAAGAATTTTGACATGAAAGACATGGGAGATGTACAAGTAATTCTTGGTATTAAATTAATAAGATCTTGTGATGGTATTAGGATAAATCAATCTCATTATATTGAAAAGATTCTTAAAAAGTTTAAGAGATTCGAATGCAAACCTGTTAGTGCTTCTCTTGATCCTTGTTTGCATTTAAGTAAGAATCTTGGAGATCTTATGTCACAACTGAGATATTCCTAGATTATTGGTACGTTACTGTTTATTAATAATTATACTAGACCTAATATTTTATATGCTATGAGTAAACTTAGCATATATACTAGCAGGCCTGATGATTCTCCTTGTAAGGCATTGGGCAGAATTTTTAAATATTTTAGAGGAACCATGAGATATAATATCCATTATTCTCGGTATCCCACTGTATTAAAAGCATATAGTGATGGTAGTTGGATTACTGACACAGTTGATCGTAAGGAAACAAGTGGATATATTTTTACTCACAGTGGAGCAGTTGTGGCTTGGAGATCTTTTAAGCAAAATATGATTTCACTATCTAATATGGAGGTTGAATTAATAGTCTTGGATGCTACTAGACATGAGGTAGAGTGGCTTAAGAATTTATTATCAGAAATTTCACTAGTTAAAAAATCAATACCAGCTATTTCTGTTCTTTATGACAATCAAGCTGTGATAAGTGTTTGTAATAATAAACACTTTAATCATAAGAGGAGACATTTGTGGTTTGAGTATCAGGTATTTTATGATAAGATTTTTGATAAAGAATGGATACCTAACTTTGAAATATGTAAAGTCAAAAGGTAACCTAACAGATCCTTTGACGAAAGGACTAGTAAAGTCGAAGGTTATACGTACATCAATGGGATGTGATTGAAGTCCATTAATTAGGTCACTGCTAGCGGCAACCCAACCCTCCTGACTGGAGATCCCAAGAATAAGGTTCAATGGGAAGAACAAACTATTTAAGTGGCTGGATAGCACTATTAAAATATTATTATAGGTTCATCCCTTGGGTGTGAGTGATACAAATGCAATGGCAAATGAAAACCGAAATGCTTTGAATGAGTCCAAGACTAAGGCGAGGTATTAAATTGCAGGTACTCTTGGAGGACTCACCTATGTAAGTGTGATTGTAGGGCCGCAGTCTATGGTGATTGGGCTATTCCTTAGAGTGCTAATGAATCTAAGATATGGTGCAAGACCTTTATGCAACACCTTGAAAGGAGCATGATATATGCTGTACTATGTGTGTGATGTAGAAAAGCCTGAGTTAAAAGATTTTGGTTCAAGACTTGGTTCACCATGGGTTTTTTGGATGGAAACACGCTAACACTAGGTAAACGCTCAAAGCCGCAAGCTACCTCTATTGATGCATAGTACTTAACTCAAAGAAAATTTTGTTCTATTTTATCTTTTAAAATATTTTAATTTCGTGGGGGATTGTTGGTTTTTAAACTGAAAAATGATTAAAATATTTAATGTTAAGTAAAAAATAATGTGAACTATTACAATTGTTCAATATATCGATTCGGTTGTTTAGATTTAAATGAAAATGTGTCATGGTAACTTGAACCAATGCATGCCTCTTGGAGATATGAGTCTTAATCGCTTGCCAACCAAACAAAGAATTGTGTCATTTGGTGAATTAAAAGATTTCAATGCATTCTCTAATATTTGAGAAGTTGTGACTTTTCACAATTGTCATTTCATTCTCTATAAATAAGGAACCCCACACACATATATATATTGACTCAAAATTCTCTACAAAATTAGAGAAACACTTCCTCATTTTTGTCTTTCTTTTTTTGGACTCTGATTATTTTATATCGGGTTCAAGAATCTCCTTTTGTGTGCATTGACAAGGAGATTAATCGGAACCGACGTTATTGTATTTTGAGAGTAGACTGTAAAAAAGCTTAGTGCATTTTTAAATCTGGATGTGGTAGAATCTACTTTAAAGAAAACATCTATCACAACATGTCTTATAAGCACCTGGTTCTCTCTTTCTAATTAATTTGTTCTTGTTATTTTACGTGTTCTCTAATTTACAGAACATTTGCACATAGATATATAATTTATTATTCAAAATATTTTCAACAAATACTTTACAATCTAAATTGTCAAAGTAAACCACGTCAATTTGTAAGATTTCAGTCAAAATTTTCTTTTCCTAAAATATATTGCAACTATATATAAGTTCTGGTATAACTTTACCCACGTGATCATCGGAGCGTGCACAAATACGGAATTTTATCTTAAGAATGCCTTATTTTTTAATACTCTTTTAACCACCTACTTAGTTAATTATCCAAAGAAAGTAAGAAGCAAATCATGTTGGATACAATCGTCGATATTGGTCATGAGTGGAAAGAGGTGAAGATCTAGTATCTTCCTTGAACTACTTAGGCAGGTGCATGCTGTATGCAAAGAAGTCCTAGGTAGCCCATTCAAACCCAAAAGGCACATGAATTCTGAAGGAAAATGCATGTCGATGGAAGCAACAATATCGATAAAATGATCTCCTTAGTTAATTATGACAATAGGCTTTCTTTTATTATCTTGTTTTCTTATTTATTACAACAATTAATTGAGTCCTAAAATTCATCATTAACGGTACGTACTATATATGATCTTCATCCTTGCCCCTACCATCACTAGAAAAAGATCCCTTCAACATGTATGCTTGAGTTTTTGGGGAGCTTTTGGGCTATTCTCTAGATCACTTCCGTGCTATTCAACTACTTTATGCAGCTTTTTAATTAAAGACAAATAAGTCAAATGATTAAAAAAAGTAATATTATATATGGTGCGAAAATTTCACACACTCTCTTAAAAAATCGTGAGGTCTATTATTAAAAAATAATTTTTTTATATGAATATCAGATTTACCCATTTTAAAAAAAAGTACGCGAAGTCTACTATTAAAAAATAATTTTTTTATATGAATATCAGATTTACCCATTTTAAAAAAAAGTATGCGAAGCTTACTCTCCCTAAGACTGAAAATATTATTTCTCTTTAAAAAAAAAAGGGAGAGACTTGTTGTCAACCCCTTAAAATCTCAATTATGTTGTAATATACTATAAATTTCAATATTTACTGTCCATAAGATTTGATTGTTCAGATAGATAAAATTATATTAAGATTGAAGAACTTTTAAATTAAACTAATGACCCCTAGTTTATAGTTTGAACTTGAATCGACCTTGACAAGATAGAGCATCCACATCCGGGAAACAAAAATAGTTCCGGGAACCAAAAATAGTTCCTTGGCCAAAATTTGGCTAAAAGTGTTACATGTTACATATCTCTTTTCTCAAAGGGAATCAACATTTGGAAAAAAACTATATATTCTTCTTTTTTAAAAAATATTTATCGTTAGGAAGAAATAGGTTTTAAAGATTCTACCGGTAGTGAGAGAAATAATTTTAAACTTTTTTAAAAAATAATAGTAAGAGATCAATAGTTAAAGAGAAATATTTTAGTCACAAAAAGATTTCACAAAAATAAATTTACAAATTGATGTGTCTTGATGTGCTACATTAAATTGTAAAGCTACTTTATTATATAAAGTCATGTCAGTTTATGAACTTACTTTTGTAGAATCTCTCAATGGATGTAGCACCTAACATGAGTCTTAAGAAAATTGTTGCCAAAAAAAAGTTAGAAAAATATGAGTTAGAAAGTAAAGAAAATAATTTTAATAGCGTAGAACAATAGAGATTAGTGGAATGTTGGAGATTTTGATACGTCGAGAAGTTAAAATAGAAAAACTGTGTTTTATATTTTTGCTAAACTTTAGCAAAATTTTAAGGGTGTTGACTGTAGTTTAGAAACAATTAAAAAAAATTGCTAACATACCAAAAAAAAACCCATATAAACAAGGAAATTTTCATTTTTCTAAAAAAAAAAAAATGATAGTAATGATACAGTACAACCATATTTTGAATTGAGAGTATATTCTCTAAAATGATATTATTTTTATAAAATATATTGTGTAAAGGATTGTGAAAGTTTACACGGAAAAAATGGAAGTTAGCCCCAAAGTCATAACATAAAGAAGAAAAATTATATTCTCAAACAGGTGTGTAAGATATACATAGTAAAATGCTTACATGGCATAACTTGAGTTGAAAGATAAATTTTAAAATTCGAATAATCTTATAATTTAAATCATGCAAATAGTGTGGGATGAGCAAAAATATGAAAATTCGACCTCGAATCTCACTCAGCTCTGATTTCAACAAAATGGAATCAAATTCGGATTTCTTTTTGAATTTTCAATTAGAGTTGGAGGTGTGCTGAACCGACTCCAACTTTATG
>QEOT01007418.1:139793-168087 GCA_003123785.1 Pterocarya stenoptera | reverse complement strand
CGGGATGGGTGGCTACCCGCGCCACCGTAGAGCAAAGAATGGAGAGAGAGAGAGAGATGCTGGTACTTGCTTCGATTTGGGAAAATAAGCCGAAAGAAGGGAACACACTCATTTGGACATATCCCACCACACCCAGAAACTAATGATTGCTGATTTCCTTTTGGCATAAAAAGCTCAAGTGAAGAAGGCTTATAATCATGGTGAAAATGACGAAAAATATACGGAGGGTGAACTTAGGAAAAAAACTAATGAAATTATATGTTCTAAGAAATTTATTGTAGTAATGTAAAATGGAAATATTTTTATATAATCCAACAAAGATATTTTTTGACATATGTTTTATCACGTGAATGCAAAACATATATGCAATCAGCACAATCCAAAATTTTTTAGAATATATATATATGTAATATGTTGGCAACAATGTTATATAAAAACTGCTCATATGAATAGGGAATGCAGTTTATCCATTCAAATATTACNAACATGGGCACAAACAACTCAGCACAGACCTGCCATTAACCATGCATTAATCACATTTTACAAAACCAAAGAATATTATGAACAAACAACCAGCAATTAATATCTTTATTCATTATAATTAATGGATCATATGATGATTAGGAACATATATATGTATTGAATCGGGAAAGAAATTTGAAAAACAGAACGGAGACATAGTGGGACATATTGCAAAAGTATCAAAAAATAATAGGAGGTAAAAGAAGAAGAAGAGAAAACTCACCCAAAAATCCAGATAACCGCACCCACCAGTGATAAAATCAATGCCACCAATGCAAAAGGTAGTCCCAGCAAGAAACCTAATGGCCTGCAATCTTCCATTTCTCTCTCTCTCTCTCTCTCTCTCTCTGGAATTTCTCCTGGTCGGGTTGGAAGAGAGAGGAAGTAGTGGGATCTCTTATGGGTCCAAAGAAAACGTAAAGACTGCGACGGAGTCGATGCCGAAAGCAACCACCAGGTTTTTAGGTTCTTTGATTGACAGAAACACCCTCGTGGAAGACTAAAATGCCATATAGTTGTTGCAACTTGCAAGAGCCAGCTTCTCGCGTGTGTGCAGAAATTGAATGTTTGGGTATTTTGGGAAATTGGTTTTCAGAAGCTTCGTCACCATTTCGTGCGTGCTTTTGGTCTCTAGACAGAATTCAACAACGCGCAAACACTTCTAATTGTGTTTTTTTGACTTCATATATAGTCTATAGACTTGATATTTAGATTAGGTACTGTTACTTCCTAGCTACCACATGCAAATTGACAGGTTTTCAAGTTTGGTGTTCGATCGGGGTCAAGGAAAATCCTATTTATTAGGGGTTCATGGGCCGTTAACATTTGACATGGTTATATGGTTTTGAAAAAATGAAAAATATTCATCTTATCAAATGATCTTATAGTTTGTGGCATTTACTCACATCATGATCTTATGAAGAATGTATGAGGATCGTGTTGAGGTCGTGTTTCGCGGCCTAGGCAACTACACGTTGTTGGGCTCAAGCCTAGTTCCTGCTAAGATGAAGAATGGGGGGCTCGAGGGCTGTGGTACCCCGATGCTCAAGTTAGCTCAAGATAAGAGATGAAGAGAAAAAATAAGTGCTTAGGGATAATGAGAGTAGAATAATTCTTAAGTGTGAATAACCCCCTTCTCGACTCAGAGAAAGGTTATTTATACTTGGTTGGGTTGATTCCCGAGGTGATGGTGGCTGTTATGCAACACCGTACTGGGATCGGGTTTCCCTGACAGCTTCCTACATGACACCCTCAACCTCCGCTTGGGATGGTATAGAGACTTAAAATATCAGGACATGCAACACAAGATTATATATATCCCTGTACATGACAGTTAATATGCAATACATCCAAGTATACAACTAGCAGTATACAATAATTGCAGCGGAAATAAGGGTGAAAGCATAACTTATGTCAGAATAACTAAAACCATCTCAATCTCATTAGTAATCATTAAGTTCAAAATACCAATGTAGCATAGATTTAGTACAACTAAGAGTTAAAGTCAAATCATTCTCTTCATACGATCTAAAGCATGAAGGACTTGGGCTATAAATATCATAATTAAATCCAGTCTCCTCTCAAAGTCTGGCTCTTCCTCCATTAATTGGATCCAACGCTCTGTCTAGCTTGAACTCCTCAAGATCAGGCACAATTTTTATCATTCTAAGTGGAATAATAGTAATCCCACAATGGGTGAGATTTACTTGAAATCTCAGTAAGTTAAACAACCAATGTGTACAAAGATAAATTAAGTACGAAGAATGATAAATATGTAATGCATGGAATGCATAAAGAAAATCAGTATGCATATCTCCCATCCAGATTCCTCAACATTGCAGAAAAATAGAGACACAGGTTTTCCTTCAATATTTTTGCCATCATTTTTTAAAACATAACTTCATCATAACTTTCATCATAAACTTTCATCATTATTAACAATTCATAATTAACATCATAACGTGTGGTAACATCACAATTCCCCATATGCACTGTGAGTACTTGTCAGTAACCGTAGTATAATTCACATTGAAACTACGCTGTCTATAGACTTGTTCTCAATGCATTGGTAATATAATATAATATCATAAAAATCGTAACGTGTACTATACCCATTAGCGTTAGATGTAATAAGATGTTAACTTTGCTTCGACCTTTTTTAAAAAGAATCCATTCGAAACCTGTTGATTGTTTTTCGTCAATCCAGGGGTTACCACTCTATTATTAAACACTCCAGAGTGCACACAGGAATTCTACTAGGATAATCCTCCATCCTAATCTTTGGGATCGCGACAAAAATTATTTTCATACTATACTTGAAAAATATTTTTCATGACATGTGCATTATATGTGGCCAGCTATCATGCAAAAAAATGATATTTATAGATGCAATATGCAGAAATACTTAAAAATATCACATGTCATGTAAGTATGCACTCAATGTATCATATGACATGATATTTTATGCTCAAAATGATAATTGAAATACGAATTAAACATTTATCACTAATTCATAAATAATTTATCAAAGTGTAAGTTAGAGGCAAACTTACAAACTTCCTGAGTAATTAGAAAAAACGTCGTAGCAGCTGAAATCAAGTGTGTACTAAGTTAGGATTAATACTTCATTGGTTGAGGTTTCAAAATCAAATGTTTCAAAAATATTTCTAAACTTTCAAAAATTGCTGTTAAGGCCTGATGAGAATGCAAAATGTCATATTTTTCTTTCTTAATGTTTAGTTTTTTATACTTATTGGTGCCTAAATGTACATTATTGTTATATTTTGATTTAGGATGCAAATGAAGTCATTAAATGCAAAATGAAGTTAATTGGGCAATTCTAGACAGTTTCGATATTGTTTCATAATTCATGTATAACTCTCTCATCCAATCTCCGTTTGATATGATTCAAAATGTTATGGAACACCAAGAAAAATATCTACAACTTTCATGTTTTGAGTTTTGAGAGATACTAGCTCCATCAAGGTAGAAATCAGGCTTGAAGTTGACACACTTACACTGCTGACGTTCTGAAACGTTCAGCCTTATCGTGCAATTTAAATACACGACTTATCTGTGGATATTTTGAAATTTGGCGCACGAAATTTACAGCTGGAAAACACCACTTTCCTAGTTATATTAGGACTTTATTTTATTTTTAATATTTTCCTTAATTAAGTCAGATTTTGGGATATTATTATTTGAGGATAATGTTTAGAATATTTTATGTGATTCGGTAGGATTCTAATAAGGGGCATGGTCATGTAAAAGAGGAAAAAAATGTCAGACTAAGGCATCTCTCTCATTTTCCTCTTCTCCAACGTCTCATTCCAGTTTTCATGATGGCCCTATGTGGCTAAATTTTCATAATTGGTCAGAGGAAATGGAAATCTCAGAATCAATAAAACTGTGATATCTAATTTGTTTTTAGTGTTCAATTTATGCTTTGAGTATCGGATGTTCTTCTATGCCTATTTTCATGATTGTCTCGTTTAATTACGAGGAGGCCTACTAGTTTATTATTTGCAATCTATTGCTAGATTAGATATCAAATCTGTAATTGTTTGATCCCTCTAATTTGTGAAGCAATTAAGGCCTTGTTTGTTTTCAGAAAAAATCTCATTCCATCTTATCTCATCTCAATTTCATCATTACACTTTCTCAAATTTCAATACAAAATAAAATAAACAATTCAACTTTTTCAAATCCCAAAATAAAAATAATATTAAAAAATATATTCTATCAATACTTTATTTAACTTTTTAACTTTAATATCATCTCATCTCCGAAAATAAATGAGGCCTTAGATTTAATAATTTGTTACATCAGAAATTATTAAATCTTAAGAAGAACGCTCGACTAAATTAAATGCAACCGCTTGTACTTGTGTTGTTTAGCTTCATCGATCTCTCTAATCCTTAAGGCTGCTACTAGATTAAACCTTTAGTGCTTGTCTTAGATTGTTTAATATTTAGGGTTAATTAGATCACTTGTTTTCTAATTAACTGCAACTTAGGAGAGATAAGAAAATAATTACAAAGGTGAATATTCAAAGTAAGAATTAATATATACTTGTATCGATGATCAGTTGTAAAACTTCAATGGTAGACGTTGACTTAGACCAATGTTTGTTCTTTTAATTGATTTCGATAATTTAATTTGAATTGTTCCTTAGTTATTTTTTTTGAAATTGTTTTCATTATACTCAAACCCCCCATCCTTGTTCACATAGCATAAAAGTAGAATAGACACTCTCCGTGGGAACGATCCTTACTCGCACTACTAAATGTATTTTTCAGGAGTAAAGGTTTTATTTTTGATTGCCTACGACAACACACCAAGGTCCTAAATTTTTACTAATTACAAATGAACTCCTTAAAATCCACTAAGATGGGTTTAAAAATGTTTGACTTGGCCTAATTGGGCCATGGGTCCATTCTACACCAAATTTGGCCCAAATACCTTATGTCTTCCTTAATCTTGGGCCAAGGCTAGCTACCAAGTTAATTCCCTATGGGCTTGGTTCAAAACGTCTAAGACTAAGCCCATGAATGCTCTAAGGTCCTAGAAAGTCTCACCAATATCACAAATAGGCTTGCTTCTCTAATACATATATATATATGTTATAAATGAAATGACCTTAAACTTCTGTTATCTTTGATGTAATCATTGGTTCTTTTATAAATCTACAATTACCACGAGTATGTAAAGGCAGTAAAAAAATATATAAAGAAGAATGAGAAAATGAAAACTATATTTGCCTCAGTTTTACATGTCTATTTATATACATCTTGTAATGTAAAGTCTAAATATGTAAATACAAGATTACAAGATTAAATCACAAGATTATTGAATCAAAAGAATGGAAAATGTATGATTTTCTCCTTCAAATCTAGACCATATCACAATCAATGTGTCCTTGATTACAAGAGTGCCAACTTGATCTTGGATGGCAGATTCCTTCTTCATGTCTATCGTGATTGTAGCATAGTAGTTAACATTTCCCCTCAAGTGCATGGGGAGTTGACGAACCAAGAGTTTGTCTCTTAACAGTAGGAAGTGTGTTATGGTTCCTTTTGTCAACACATTAGTAGTTTGATCAACAGAGGAGATGTATTTTAAAGAGATGTCTCTTTTGAGGACTTTCTCACGAATGAAGTGATAGTCTACCTCTATATGCTAGAGCTATTGCACCAACATTGTCACACCAAACTGTAGGAACTATAGTAAAACAAACATGTAAATCTTGAAGTAACATTCGTAACCAATACAGTTCTGCAGTGACTAGTGCCAAAGATCTATATTCTTCTTTTGTGCTAGACATGGAGAATACAGCTTGTTTCTTAGCACTCCAGGATACTAGGCAAGGACCTAAGTAAATACTATAGCCTGTTGTGGACCTTCTATCATCTCTGGATCGTGCATAATCCGAGTCCCGAAATGCATTCAATTATAAGGATCCTTGAGTGAAGTACAATCCATGATTAAAAAACCCTTTAAGGCTGTGTTTGGATCTTAAATTGAATTGATTTGAGATAATAAAATATTATTAGAATATTATTTTTTAATATTATTATAATTTGAGATTTAAAAAAGTTGAATTGTTTATAATATTTTATGTTGAAAATTGAAAAGGTTATAATGATGAGTTGAGATGAGTGTGAGAACCAAATGAAGCCTAAGATATCTAAGAACTCTCTTAACAGATGTCCAATGTATAGTGGTGGGGCAATGCATGAATTGGCATAATTGGTTTATTGAGAAGGCAATTTTAGGTCTGGTTAAGGTGCAGTATTGAAAAGCACCTACAATTTGCCTATATGCAGTGCCATTTTTTAGAATTACTCCATCAATTTGAGAGAGTTTGGAACTAGATACAATGGGAGAGTAATAAGGTTTTGCTCCTGCCATTTTGGTTTTGTTGAGAAAATCCATTATGTATTTGGCTTAATTTAAATGAAGACCATCATTGTCACGTTGCACTTGAATGCCAAGGAAGTAGGATAAAGGGCCAAGATCCTTCTATTCAAATTGTTGGTTGAGATGTTGAATAAGCTGTCGAATATGATTCAGATTTGTTCCTATGATGATAATATCATCAACATAAACAAGTACAAAATGTGAATGGAGTTGAAGTGGGAAGTAAAAAGTGAGTGATCCACTTGAGATTCATTGAAGCCAATAGTAATTAGTGCTTGTGACAACTGATTAAACCAAGCCCAGCCCGAGGGGCTTGTTTGAGACCATAAATAAACTTTGAAGCTTGCATACATGATCAGGAAATCCATTATTAACAAAACCTGGTGGTTGTTCCATGAACACTTCATCATTTAGTTGACCATGTAGAAAAACATTTAAGACATCTAACTGATGAATTGGTCACTGATGATGGATTGGAAGAGCCAAAACCACTTGGATTGTGATTAGTTTAATGATTGGACTAAAAGTTTCAGTATAGTCAATACCATCTTGTTGTTCATATCCTTTAGCAACAAGTCTAGTCTTCTATCTATCTAAAGAGCCATCTAATTTTTTGCTTGATTTTAAACACCCATTTGGAGTTGAGAACATGTTGGGTTGAGGGTCTTGGACATAATTTCTAGGTTTTATTGCTTATAATGCAATGAACTCAGATTTCATAACATCAAGCCACTCAAGGAATTTGGAAGCTTGTTTGAAAGTGTTGGGTTCAGTAGGCAACAATGATGTGTGGAGTGCCATAATGGGATGTTTGCTGGAGTAGTATAATTAATATCCAGGAAAGGACTTAAGCCTGGATGTTCCAGCTTGTGCTCGAGTGAGCATTGGGTGAGGTGGTGGAATGAATTCTGCTGAGGTTGATGGAGGTGGGGATGGGTTATCATGCTGAGATGCTGATGTAGGCTCTATAGTAGGAAAGTCTGAAATTGTAGATGTTGTTGAAGAAAGAAAGGGCAATGAAGAAGGAGAAATGAGAAGTGCATTACCTGAAAAAGATCCTGTGTCTAGTTTGGAGGAGAGAATGGCTGAATCTCAAGCTAAGAAAGACTCTTCATAAAAAATCACATGTCTTGAAATAAAAACTCTATTGGTTGATGTGTCAAGACACCTCTAGCCTTTTTTATTTGGATTGTAACCAACAAAGATGCACTGTTTGGTTCGAAAATCTAACTTATGCTTGATGTAAGGTGATGTAAGAAATGCATCAACCCAAAAAGGTTTTGGAAGTCCAGAGGTGGCTAAGAGAGCCAAACTTATTTCCACAATATATCTATGTTTGTGCTCAGCCACCCCATTTTGTTGGCAATATGTGGGCGAGAAATTCTTGTATTAGAATTGTATTCCCCCCCTCCTCCCCCCAAAAAAAAAAATCTGTTTGTAAGACTTTGATCTTAGAGGATAGCAAATTTTCTACTAGACACTTGAATTTAACAAAGCATGTAAAGACATCAAACTTTTGTTTGATTCGAAACAACCATGTAAACCTAGAATAGTCATCTATAAAGAGGACATAATACTTACAGCCACTATGTAACAGAATGGAAGATGTCCACACACCAGAATGTATTAAATGAGATTGAGCATTGCTTTGTCAAATGGTGTTATGAAATGGTAATTGTTTGTATTTTACAAGTTGACAAGAAAAGCAAAAAGGAATTTTATTAATAGAATATGTAACTGGAATATTAAAACATTGCAGTACTTTTCTAGAGAAAGATGAAGGTGGCCTAATCTAAGATGCCAAACTGAGCTGGAGGTCTTGATGCCAAGCAGAGTAGTGATTTGACTAGTCTTATTTTCGGAGATTCTTCCTAGTTGAATCGGATAAAGTCCATTCTCACTCCTTCCTTGTAGTAAGATCTTCGCTGTGGTGATGTCCTTAACAAAAAAATGATCAGAGGTGAGTGAAAAATAGCAAGAATTCAGTGCAGAATTTTTGAATTGAAAGAAGATTTGTAGAGGCATTTGGAAGTATAATATATTTTGTAAGTGAAAAGATGAACCGTTAGCTTGAAGGATAGCTGATCCAGTGTATGCAATGTTAAGATTAGAGCCATTGCCCACAGCTACAAATTCATTACCTTGAAATGGATCTTATAGGATCAGATTTTCAATTGAGGCAATATGCTGGTTTGCTCCACTATCTGCAAACCAAGAGTCAGTTTCTTCAATTTGAGCATTTTTTTGAGCAATCATGACTACTAGTTGGTGAGGAGGATGACGCCTTTAAAAAAATTAATCCATCATGTGAAAACAATCAAGAACTTGATAGTTAGTTTTGACACATATTTGAAGAGGTGTACAATTATTGTTTTGAAAGATGGATCCAGATTTGGCTGTAGGAGCTTGACTGTGTGTGCTATTTGAAGGCTGATGATTTGGATTCTTAGGAGGGAAAGTTTTGGAGAAGGTATTTTTTTAAATTTTCGATTATTGGAATTCTTGTTGCCTTTGTTGCTAAAGAGAGCAAAAGTACCAATTTCAGCTGGAATAGTTTTTTGCTAAAATTCAAGTAGAATTTCATAGTTAAGTAATTCTGCTTGAAAATCATCAAAGGTTATTGGACTGGTAAAGTGTCAAGTGAAAATGAAGTTACAAAATGAGTATAGGATGGATGTAAGCCACTGATGATGAAGGAAATCAGATCTTCATCATCCACAGGCTTGCCAACTGCTGCAAGCTTATCTGCCCAAGATTTGTCAAGTTGAAGATATTGAGTGCAGGACTTTGATTCATGTTTGACTATTTGAAGTTGCATCTTCAGACGAGTAACTCGAGACCTTGAGTGAGAGGCAAATCAAGACACCAAGAAAAGCCATACTTTGCGTGAGGTGTTGAGACCAAAAACAATAAAAAGAACACACTCAATAAGAGTTGCATTAATCCAACTCATAAGGTAATGACCCTTCTTATTCTAGATAACATAATATGGATTCAAAGTGGGTGTAACCTATCTTGAAAAGGAAGGAATTGGGTAGGAAATGGCTCAGATCCATCTATAATTCCTACAAGATCTTGGGTTCTTAACACTGGTAGGAATTGTGAAACCCACAACAGATAGCTGTTATTGTCTAGTTTAATGGAGATGAGTTAAGTGAGGTTTGGAATGAGAAAGGAAGCACTAGATGATGTATTTGACATGATAAATTTCGGTGTTAGCCTTTGTGGCTTTGGATACCACATCAAGACAGTAAAAAGAACACAAAGAAGAATGGGAAATTGAAAACTATCTTTGCTCCAGTTTTACATGTCTATTTATATACACTTAAATTACAAGATTACAATATTAAATTACAAGATTACAGAATCAAAAGAATAGAGAAGGCATCATTTTCTCCTTGAAGTCTAGACCATATCTCAATCAGTATAGTCCTTGATTACAAGAGTGCCAGCTTTATCTTGGATGGGAGATTCCTTCTACATGTCTGCCATGATTGCAACATAGTGGTTAATAGAGTAAGCGTATTAACAAGGGATGATGCATTCGCTATTCTACTAATACTTGTACATCCTTGCAAAATCCATATGTATATAATATAGGATTTGAGTGCTAATTATTATATCATTTTAATTAAATTTGTGTCGTGTTTCATGTTTAAACATTATAATTAATTAATTGAATGCATTGATATATATATATATAGAGAGAGGGAGAGTTGAAGGAACACATGATCAATCGAATGGTTTAGCTATCATTGGGTGAAAGGTTTTTGTTGTATCAAATGTAAGGACATTATCTATTAAATATTTTAACATGAAACATTAATATTGGATTTTCAATTTTCTATTTTCTATAATCTACGATATTAAATAATAATAGTTAGAAAACGTACCTCTGTATTTACAATTTGATAGAGAACCTGACCTAATTAGGTGAGAAAGATCGCCATAACAACTTTACATCCAAGTGTCTACCGATAGCTAGAGACACAATTATGTTGTAAGTGAGAACCCTTAACCCTCTCAGTGCTTAAATAGACTTATGGTCATTATGAAATCTAGAAGTATTGATGTCCCATTATAACTCATTCATTAAGTGATATAATTTGAACTAGTCTAAACTCATACAGATAAAGGTGTAGAATATTGAGTTTTAATAAAATACTTACATTCTCTCACTTGGCTCATACACCTATAAAACAACATTTTTCGGTCATGAATTTATTATAAGAAATTAACCATACCGTGCACGTTCATTTTCATAAAACTTTCATAACTCAAAATACATTACATGAATTTCGTAATATCAAATCAAATCAGCTATCAATGCAAGTCATGGCAGTCCTCTATTATAACCAACAAAATTCTTCCTGTACTACAACACTTGTAACTTAATTTAACATGACCTTTATTAGGGACAATTAAGACTAATACTATAATGCCATGGATTCCAATTCATGTTCATTGTAGACATTAGCTTGTCATCATTTGTCAACATCATTCAATATACATAGAAAGTGGAAAGATAAGACAACAAAAATAACCATAATAAATATCTCTCAATGTCCAATAAAAAAATACTCAGCATATCAATGATCACGTTAACATATTGAGATTATAAGTGCAGGCATAAGACCCATCTTTTCAACATGCCCTTTAAATTACAGTATTTATATATTATATGGACATTATTAGTTTTTGTATTTTCTTCTTGAACTCAGATATTTAAAATTTCATTAAATATCCATTATATTTGAGAAAAGTATTTTGAGAAATTCTTACAATACATTCTTAGCGACTTGGTTATAAAGTCAACAGTTTCAAGTCTTAAGATAAACGTTCTCAGTCATATATCATACACTATGGATTCAAAGCATGCCACAAACTCAACCCATATTGCACATAAAATAGTAAGAGATTTGCTTCATACTTCTTCATAAAATAGCTCTACTAGATAGCCAAATAAAAAACCATCACGGTATTTTCCATCACTAAAGCAATCATACAAAATAGAATCTAAACATTAGAAAATGTTAAAGTAGAGCGCTCCAAGATTAGCTGCAAGAACGTTCCAAGATAATGAGCACTCCAAGATCTACCGAAGGTCTTGATTGGGAACATCCAGTTCCCAGGTTTGGTGGACACCATCCCCTCCGATGGCTTCTCCATCGGCGGGGCCTGAAGTGGCTTCAAGCCATGTGGTTCAGTCGTACGCCCAGGTGGTGAAGAAGAAAGTGGAGACTCCTACGTTCAAAATCTCCATGCGGTTTCCAGTTGAGATTAATGGTGAGATGGGATTTATATTTTCAGAAAGTGAAATGACGAAGGCAGCGGAAGAATTTAGATTTGCTTTGGTGATGAAATTGAACCTGCCATCTATTGATAAAATCTAGTTGCCTGGGATCAAAACTTGGGGTTGCAAGAAATACCAACAATCAACTATATGGATAATTTTCATGTTCTTATCCAAATGAAAAATGAACGTGACTACGTGCATGGTTGGGCTTGGGAAGGAAGAACTATGGAAGGGACTAGTTTTCGCATTTTCAAATGGTCTAAAGATTTTGATGTAAATAAAGAATCACCTTTTGCACCACAATGGATATATTTACCCGGTCTTCCGATGTATCTATACAAAGTAGATCTATAGCAAATCTTGGCAACATGGTTTGGAAAATATCTAGGCACCAATAATGCTACTATTAATCGCACGAGAGCATCGGGGACACGTATTTGCGTGGAAGTCAATTTAAATAAGGAACCAGTGAAGGGCTTCCCTATTGTCATGGCACCTAACACATGTATCTGGCAGGAGGCAACATATGAAAAAGCTGAGTTTTATTGTTCCAAATGTTCTCAGCAAGGACACACATCGATGGTTTGCAAATTGGACAGAAGAAAAAAGAAGGGAACAAGAAAGAAAAGCAGGTATGGCAAGCCAAAATTAATAACATTGTATCAGAAGAATGTTCAAACCCTAAAGAAAGGACGGGGGAAGTGGAGCAGAAGGAAGATTCGAATATGGATCAATCTCAGTTTAAGGGGGTGATGGATAATAAGGCACAGGCTTCAATTGAAGTGATTAATCCAGTGATTATGGAAAACCCAGTGGTGGAAGTTCAAGAAAATGAGGAAGAAACAGATGCAAATGCTACGGAATCACATGTGAGACAAAATGTGAGGACGGCAATATCAGAGAATGGTGAGGAGGATTGCAAAGAAGTGTGGTGTGATGAACCTCCTGGAGAAATATCGCCATAAACAAACAATGTAAACTTGGAGGATGAAGCGATGGTGAATATGGGTGCTCAAGAAGAAAATGAAATACTTGGATGTGAGTCAGATAGAGAAGAAGGTGAAATACCAACATTGATAGGTAAAGAAAAACTCTATGAGCCAAACGTTGAATAGAGACTGGTTTCTGAAAATTTAGAAAGGATGGAGGAAAGATTGGTAAGAAAATCACAACGGGTTTCAACTCGTTCTCAAAAATTTAATCTATGAAGGATAAAACTCTCTTCTAGAATATTAGAGGTTTGCGTAAATCTAAAGGTAGGCTGAAAAAGATTCTCAACAATTACTGTGTTAAATTATGTGCCATTGCAGAACCTTTTGCTCCAGTTAACAGTATGTCTGTGTTGGGAAACTTTTTACAATATAATTACTCTATTTCGAATGCATCACAAGGTGGTAAGTTTTGGTTGTTTTGGCATAATCTAAATGATTTTGAGGTCATTTCTTGCACTACACAAATTTATGCCAAATGTAATTATGTTGAAAGAAAAGGGTTATGGCAGCAGTTAGAAGTAAGGCAGGTGGATGACACACCATGGATGGTGCTGGGAGACTTCAATGTGATATGCACAAATTCAGAATGGATTGGTGGTAACGCAAGATCTCTTATTCCTATGTCAGAATTTAATGATTGCTTAGAACACTGTGGTCTAATTGATTTATCAAATTCGAGCTAACGTATGTCTTGGTGCAATGATCATGAAGGGGTTTCTAGGAGCTGGGCAAAGTTGGACAGAGTGTTTATAAATGATAATTTTTTGAGAAAATTTACATCGGCAAAATTCATTTATTTGAGGAAAGCATCCGATCACTACCCGATGGTGGTCTATCCGGAGGTGCCGCGTTCTAGTTATGGTCCTTCGCCATTCCGATTTCAAAATATGTGGTGCTCTCATGATTCATTCCTGACATGTGTTAATGAGGTGTGGAATCAACAGGATTCGACCTCTGGCCTTCTAAAACTAGCTATTAGAATTAAACGTACCAAATTGGCTTTACGGTCATGGAATAGAAATATTTTGGGGAGAGTGGAAGAGAATATTAGAGCTCTTGAGGAACGTATGAATGTTCTAGAAACTCAACTGTAGGGGCAATTCTCAAAGGAGATTGAGGTTGATTTCCTTGTAACAAAAGTTGAACTCCAGCTATGGGAAAAGAGGGAAGTGAGCCATTTAGGTTAGATTGTAAAAAAGAGGTGGTTGACAGAGGGGGATCAGAACACAAATCTTTTTCATTCAGTTATTAATCATAAGCAGAAAAAGGCCAAATATCCAGGATGGTGCTTGAAAACGGAAGAATTCTGGAGGGGGCCGATATGGTACATAAGGAAGCTGTGGTTTTTTTCCAGAATTTTCTCTCGACTAATTCAGCTATTGAGGAATGTGACTTATCGGACCTGATACAGAGACAAGTTTCTGGGGAAAAAATTTTTTCTTTGTGTGCGGAACCTTCAGAGTAAGAAGTGAAACAAGCAATTCTTTCCATTCCCAAAGATAGTAGTCCGGGTCCAAACGGGTTTAGATCAAAGTTTTACATATGTTGTGGGAGATTGTTAAACGAGATTTCATTGAGGCGGTGAGAGATTTTGTCAGGGCTTCGCCCTTTACTAGGTTTTATTCGTCCTCTTTTATTGTTTTAATTCCGAAAGTGCCTGATCCCTCTAGTTTTGACAAATTTAGACCTATTAGTTTGTGTTCAGTGGCATATAAGATTGTTTTCTAAAATTATTGTCTCTAGGCTAACTGTGGTTGTGGCAAACTTAGTCTCCCATGAACAAGGGGCGTTCATTCCAGGGAGAAGCATCTTTTAAAATATCACGTTAGCTCAGGAAATAGTTCATTCGCTTCATAAGAAGATGCTGGGGGTAATGTGATGATAAAACTTGATGTGGCTAAGACCTATGATAGGGTGAATTGGGGTTTCCTTTTGAAGGTCTTAAGGTTCTTTGGATTTGCTGAAAATTTTTGTAGCTTAATTAGGCAATGCGTAGAGAATCCATGGTTTTCGGTTATGATGAATGGGACATTCACTGGTTATTTTCAGTCAGCCCAGGTCTGCGTCAAGGGGATCCTCTCTCCCCTCTTTTATTCATTATTATGGAGGAAGTTGTGTCTAGATTGCTAAAACAAAAATTTGAGTTAGGGAGAATTCGTAAATTTCATCATCCAGTGGGTGCTCCTCTGGTTTCTCACTTATTATATGCAGATGATATACTGATTTTTGCAAATGGAAATAAGACCTCTATGAAAAACCTGGTTCGAACTCTTGAAACTTATGAAAAATGGTCGGGTCAAGTCATTAGTAAAGAAAAATCTGAAATGTTTATGTCGAAGCATATTCTATTGATCCGTAAATGTGGGTTACAAAGAATTACGGGATTTAAAGAAGGTACATTTCCTATGACATATCTGGAGGCGCCATTGGTCTCAGGAAAATTGACAACGAGAATTATGGAGTCGATTATTGAGAAAACCAGGAGAAAAATTTCAGGTTAGAAGATGAAGCTTCTTTCACATGGGGGAAGGCTTATTCTATTGAGACATGTGTTATCGAGCATGCCAATCCACATAATGTCAGTGATGAATATTCCCAAGGTAACTGTGTCTCGTATAAATTCTCTCTTGGCAAATTTTCTTTGAGGTGAGGTGGACGGTAAAAAAAATATTATTGGAGATCGTGGAAGAAAGTGTGTAAGTCTATTTCCGAAGGGGGTATGGGACTAAGAGAAATTAAAGATGTTTAGAAATCTCTACATATAAAGTGTGTTTATCGGATGTTAATTGCTAGGACTTTGTGGTCATGAGCGAAGTACTTCAGAAATGAGCATATTTCATTACGTATGGAGACCTGTGGATACCCAGTTTTGGAAATCAATTATGGCTTGTCTTCCGGAGGTTATGGAGAACATTAAAGTGTTCGTACCCGGGCCGGGGGGGGGGTAATGCTTCTTTCTGGTTTGACAAATGGCTTGCTTCAGGGGCTTTAGCAGTAAGAGTTGAGGAGGTGTTCAATTTAAAACTGCGTATTAATGACTGCTGGATTAATAATTCTTAGAATTCTGCTCATCTAGTTGGGTTAGTGGGTTCAGAATTAATGGAGGAGATTGTTCAGAATGTGTCGGCTAGAAAATGTGGCCCGGATCTCTTTATATGGCAACCATCTCTAGATGGTAGTTTAAGTACAAGGATGGTGTGGGAAGTGGTGAGAAGTAGAAGTTTCAGTTCTCTGTATCATGAATGGTTCTGGCATAGTGTATTGCCGAAAAGATTTTTCGTCTATTTATGGAGAGCCTAGGCAAACTATTTAGCCGTGGATGACAGAGTGCAGAGTAAAGGAATTTATCTGGCCTATACTTGTGATTGTTGCGCACATAGAGCTCCAGAAACCATGGATCATGTTTTATCTATTGGTGATACAGCTTCAACAGTCTGGTCAAAATCAAGTGTTGTGATGGAAATACCATATGTGAATTGTTTGCCTTGAAAAAACAGAGTAAGAATCTGGTTTGAATATGCAAAAAAATCTTCTATTAACGGTACGATGATTGGACTGATTCCCTGCATTTTTACTTGGAGTTTGTGGAAAAGAATGTGTAAGGTTAGAATGGAAGGAGTGGAGGACAATGCTGAGAAAATATGGAGGGAGGTCCGGTTTTGGATTAAGGTTTTGACCGAAAATCTTAGAGCTTCCACGAAATTAAGCAGGCAAGATGTTAAAATTCTTGAAGAATTCCAGATTGAACATACTAGTATTGGGGCAAACAAGGTCAAAATAGTAACTTGGACCAAACATCTCCTGAGTTGGGTGAAAATGAATTGTGATGGTAGTTGCAATGGTAATCCGGGGACTTTGGGTGGTGGGGGTATTATCCGTAATGTCGATGGTAGTGTTATAGCAGCGTTCTTAGCTCACTTTGGGAATGGGACTAATAACGAAGCTGAGCTTAAAGCTATCTTGGAGGGTATCTGCCTTTGTAAGCAATTAAATTTATTTAATGTTATTATTGAATCTGACTCTTCTATTGTTATAGATTGGTTTCGAAAAGGAAGATGCACGTTATGGTACTTGTGGGATTTTTGGGATGATTTAAAGGCGACGCTTGAAGGGATAAACTTTGAGGTGGTCCATCAATACAGAGAAGCCAATGGCGCGGCAGATCTCCTGGCTAGAGAAGGAGAAAGGGGTAAGAATGTGATTTGTGAAGGGAATATCGGTCTTCCAAGATGCTTAAAAGGGATCATCTGTGTTGAAAAGATAGGTATTCTGTATCTTCGCAAACGCAGAGTTTAAGTTTAATTCTTTATGGGTTTTGTTTGTGGCCACTGGTTATTAGGTCTGTTTAGTGTATTTTATTGTTGATAAGCTTTTTTATTTTCTTTTGATAATCATGTTTGGGTAGAAATAGATTTGTATAGATTTTTGGTCGCTCTTTATATAGGCATGTTTAGTTTCTTTCCTGTTATATTTAGGCCTATGTAGTTGATTCTTTCGTGTTGGTGGTGTTCTTGTTAAGATATTGTTGTGTTGTAACCACGGTTTTCCTCCGTCATAAGTGAGGATTTTTTAAATAAACTTGGGACGGGGTCACGCTGGTGGCTACTGGCTCTTCGATTCAAAAAATAAAATAAAATAATCTGAATATTCAGTTACCTTAAGAGTATCGATCAATTCTTCTAAAGTAATAATAGTCTTTAATTTATTGCAAATAACTTTGCACTCTTTTCACAGATTTTAGGTTGAATATCTTTTGAGTTTCTTTGGCAACAACCAATGATGCCAACTGTAAAATTGATGTTCGGCCCTTATATAAGTTTGTGCAACCATCAAATTCCTTATAATCATCATGTACAAAATTTCTTTAACAACATAATCAATTCGAGTACATTGTAAAATACTAAGCATGTCACATTTTATTTTTAAAGTATCTAATGACCAACAATTCTTCATGTAAAGTCTTTCAAAACTTTACGCAATTTTATTGAGACAATCCTAACAATACTCGTCTTGGTATTAAAATTCAATCTCAATTATGAAGGATGTCTTATTTATAATTTCATTTTTAAAATTCTTTAGTTCTTTAGAGACATGACTTTATTGCCATACTACGAATCATGATTTATGCTGCCAAATGTCATATACATAATTGACCATAAATACAAATATACTCCAATTGACCTTGGGGTATATACATCAACAATAAATGTTTATCTTTAATCCAAATTAAGGTAGTGATGTTATTATCAATCTTCAAATACAATTTTCAAAACTTATATCTTATAAGCATCATTTTTTATTATTTTTCGTAGACCTCATGATCCAGAAAAAATTAAAAAATATACTCTTGATAAAAGATTTCAAATATTCTAAAAAAGAATTCTGGAAATTAAAAAATAAGTACAAAAGAATATAATGTCTTCTTTCAATAAAAAATATTTATATTTCAAAATTTATATATGATCAATTTTAATAAAATGATCAAACATCGAATGTTAATGAACACTATATATGTTTCCTCGACCATGTTTTCCACCGTAACATAAGTTCATCTCGAAAGATAGATGTTTGAAGATAACTTAATTATAAGGATTTGGCTGTTTGTCATTTTTGAGGCAAAATTAAAAATCTGACTAAAAAACCCATCTTTGATATTTTTTTTATGAACAGATATGTCATAAGTTTTGTGAAAAAAAGAAAGAAAAAGAAATGTAATATGTTTCGTAATACCATATAACAAGTCATTTAATCCAATTGAAATTCAAGCGTCCACAAATCAACTCGTAAAGTGGACTCAAGGAGTAATAGATGGGTCCAAGGCCCAATGAAATTGGGTTAGATGGATAAATTATGATATGCATGAACAAACTTATTTGGGTTGAAGTTCATAAAATGGACCACAACATTACATGTACATCATTCCATCTATAAAAACAAATGTGCAGTGGCCCATGAACTTCAGCCCAAATGAGTGTCCATTTCATAATTCAAAAACATTACTTGTAGATAATTTCATATATAAATCTTAAAAGTTATTCTACTTAACAGCCTTACACTACACACATATTAAGGAAAAAGATAAAAATTAAAACACAAAAGAAAAATGGATATTTGTAATAATTTTTTTGCGATGAAAATGACTATTCAAGACGAAAACAGACTCATTTTAACTGGAAATAATCATTTTGCTAAAAATAATTAATCGCAAATAAGCAGTTTTCTTATAATGAAAGTAGGTATGTAGTGTAGATCTAACAGCTGCTTAGTAGAAATTTTCAAATCCTAATTAAATAGCCAAGCTAATAAAATGGTTTGCTTATAACATTTATGCATGTATTTATAATAAAGAGCCACCCCCATGCTAGGGCAAAAATCTAACTAGGAATGAGGGTGAACGAAATTTGTAACTGTAAGAATGTTAGTTACAAGAAAAAAAAAATTGATAGCCACTTGTTCCCGAAGTTTAAGTTGATGAGAAGATCAGGTAAATGTTATCATTTATTTTATATCTTAACAATAAAAAATCTAACTTAACCAAAGCACGCGTACAGTGCATACGTCTAAACCTAGAATTCCATATTAATTTGGGCAATTACATATCCACATCAAATAATATTGTTATATATCTTGAAACTTTATGTCAAGATAGTACCATGCATATATAACTATGCATGCTAATTTTATGGCTAATCAAATGATGAAACAATAATATTAATATAGACTATATATGCTAGCTATAAATATATAACAACATGAAGAGGAACATATAGGCTGCTGCATGCTACTGTTATGGAATTTGTAATCATTAATGCTTGTATTTCCTAATTTACACAACTTAAAACTGTATCGAGGCTTACTTGTTATACATCTAAAGGCAGAGTATAGTCACTCATTTAATGTTGTGGGGCTTTTCCCACATATTATAAAGTGATCAATACATCATGTATGCAGCATGTCTCTAATAATTAGGTGATGGATATATATATATGAAAATTTTTTTTTATCAGTCGCTATTCACCATCCCACACCTCACACCCCATAAAAAAAGAGCAATGTTACA
Source organism: Pterocarya stenoptera (assembly GCA_003123785.1). NCBI lineage: Eukaryota > Viridiplantae > Streptophyta > Magnoliopsida > Fagales > Juglandaceae > Pterocarya > Pterocarya stenoptera. The sequence continues at coordinate 148,298 of QEOT01007418.1, read as the reverse complement.
TACAATCTCCATTTGGAGATTTCATTGCAAACCTAGTTAATTTTATCTTTAAATTTTTTCAAAATTACAATAATGTCCTTATCAAAATAGTACTTTTTTTCATTTAATGAAAGGTTTGCACATGCAGTCTCGAAATAGAGACTGTAAATAGAATTTCTCTAAAATTGACCTTTACATCCTATAAAAAACACTCTCATACTTTATGAAAAAGCTATAAGCTTAGAGTCATGTAGAGTGTCTACAATAGCTGATATGTAGAATTACTCTATGTGTGTGTATATATATGTGGTACTTTATGATCCCCGGCCACATGCAGTGGTACCTTGATCAGATGCAATTAATTAATCCAAGTTCTTCATGTAGGGAAATTAAAACCTTGATCAGTACTGACTTCATCGTCGTCGTACGTTTAGCTCGTGATGAAATAGTACTTATTGTTTATAAATGTGCGATGTATGCCATAGCTAGCAGGCACAACATCAACGTCGTACATGCATGCATGCATCATGTAGTACTGTTACTAGATGTCACATGTCGATCGAAAGCCCCACAATTAATATAGATCAGATTCCGACGTACGTGATCCGGTCCTAGCTCGGTCGATGATCTCTTAACTATATTATATATCTTCAGTATGAATTAGAACAAAAATATAATGCAAGACCCGTGACAATACACAAAACAAACATCTGTCTCTCTCTACAGGCACATGCATGCGCAAACAAAACACTCCTCACCACAAATCCATTCATAAAATACTTTCATGAGAGACAAAAAGTTCTTCTCCACACATATCTGCACCGCTAGCTAGCTAGCATGCGCAGCTCCATGAATTTCATTCAGCTTTATTCAACTTAAAATATCATTTCCCCGTTGCTGACTATATAATATATGCCCGCCCACTGCTGGAAGCTCCCGTTAATTCATTCTGTGCTTTTTTATATTTTTACTTTTTTTCATATGATTTTTTTAACATCTGTAAATATTTTTTAAAAAAGAAAAAGATTCACAATATTATTAAAAAATATTTACTTAATCGTGAAATTAAAAAAAAAAACTAAAATAAAAAATTATCAACGAAAAGCCCTAGTGGTAAGCATAGCTTTTTCCATAATATATATAGCTGCGTTCTGTTTTTTTTTTTATCACTACATTTGTTATGGATGTGTTTCACCGCCACCGCCTCACGATTACCTGTAATATTTAAAGAGTAAGAAAGTTTGGAGGTTTAGAGAGAATGCCTCCGATGCCTAAATCAGTGATTAAGATAACTCTTTAATACCAATATTGAATTAGATAACCACTACATATTTAGATTATTTTCTTATATAGAACCTTTAAGCCGTTCTGTTGTTAAATGATAATAGATGTATCTGTTATTCAAATTCAAACCTGGAGATAGGAGTTCATCTTTTAGTAAATTTGAATGATAACTGTTTGGATTGATCTATGCTACCGTTCGATAGTTATCCAGTCGGTTATTGCCTGTGGACTAGATTCTCTTGATATCGAATTGGGCTCTAGGTAGTGAGATAGGCTTCAGATTTAAGTAAGGCCCAGGCCCATGTGGGATTTAGCCTATCGGAATGTCCTCTCTAACATTCAACACATACGTACCTACGTATACGTACGTAGTACTCGGTCGGCCTTCATTCCCCAATTAAATCTTTGATCGAAAGACGTACACAATTATATATAGGAATTAAATTAGCAGTTGTTTATAAATTTGGGTATTGGCCAAGGATTTTCTTAAACGATTCTCATGACATGAAACAGGTAGCTAGTAGCTAGCTCCTCCATGTTTCACATGAGTGAGAAGTGATTTTTTTAATTATAGAGTGCGTAAATGCTACACATTCTTTTTGAAAAATAGTGAGCAAATATGGAATCTATATATAAAAAATAAATTTTTTAATAGTGCACCACATTCTTTTTTAAAAGAAGTACGCGGTGTTTACACAACTCATAACTATATTCATTACTCATATAAATACATATATATATATATATTTATATTTATACCTTGCATTGCTAGCTGCTAAAGGATTGGCTAGTTCGCTCCATATATTATAGCATATATATATATAAGCCCCACATGACATAGCAAAATCCGAATATTTTGGTGGAGACTAAGGTGCTCGTTTGGATAGTACTGAGTTGAGATGATATGAGTTGAAATGAAAATTGAATAAAATATTGTTAGAATAGTATTTTTAATATATATTAATATTATTTTAAAATTTGAAAAAATTGAATTGTTTATTATATTTTGTGTGAGAATTTAAAAATATTGTAATAATAAGATGAGATAAAATATTTCTTATATCCAAACTGGGCAAATTCAAACTAGAAGGATTGAGACTTTGAGTTCGGGACCACGTACGCGGCTTCATAGGCGGCTTCATAGGAAACCTTAGCTATATGGCCTATTCATTGTTTTATCGGAAACGCATGAAACCCTAATAGTACTATTACTTATAAGTTATAATCCTGAATTCAGTATATTATTTATGCATAAAACTTTATATAGATGAAGTAATTAAGCACATTTATATATATAACAGTACCCATATACCAATCATAAAAAAATCCCGTCGTTCAATAATATTCGAAAAAGAGTAAGGAAACACCAAGTAGTAATGAAAACCAAAAAGAGAAGAAGCTGAGAGATTCAAAATTGCAGATAAAGGGAAAAGGGAAAGTGGGTTGAGACTTGAGATCTATACGGGGTTGAATTATTAAGTAGGTGGGTCTAGTCTTGAGGTCTAGGGACGTTTTGGATTGTTTTGCTGGTGGGGATGGTGTACGTGGGGGACCCCTTTGGGTAGAGACCCAATTCTGATAGTGAAAGTTAGAATCCTATATATAGCTATTTGGAATATAATCAACAGCAGCAACAATTATTTCATTTTTGAGGACCCACCTATAACATGTCTGTCCACGTCTACCAGGACCATTCATTAAGACAATTTTAGTGGTTCTAAAAATTAAACATGTCAATTTCTACAATATTAATTGTTTTTGGTGATATATATGTCCCGTTCTATCAATATCTATGCATATATATGGTTTGAGGACCCATAGGGAGTTTCTAGCCTACTGACATATTAATATCTTGAATAGGTTGAATGAAAACATGATATTAATTTCTAGCCTACTTTTTTTTTTTTTTTTTAAGGTAACATATTAATTAATATCTTGAATAGGTTGCTTGCATATTGGGCAGCTAGGGCCTGCAGTGACTTTCTCTTCATTAGATTAACTCGAGTTGGTAAGGCATCGAGGTAGGCTCTCCAAAGAAAGGTTTTTGCTGCATTTGGGATGTTGAGGTTCTATAGTTTTTTCCAAAGGGTCTGAGATGTGCTAGGGTTGGAGGGTTGCCCCAGTTTTTTATTCTCCAGGTCAGTGAGCAAATGATAAGTAGTCTTGACACTAAATTGTCCTGAGATGGTGCACCTCCATTACAATCTGTCAGGTTTAGGGTAAGGACTGAGGGGTATTGCTTTAATTGTGTCTACATCCTCCTTAGTGAACATAGCTGTGACCAAGTCCTCTCTCCATTAGTTTGCTGTTCTGTCGATGAGAATGTAGGCTTTTGTGTTGGCTGGCAGAAAACCAAGTGATCTTTGAGGTTTAAATGTGGTTTGTCTAGGGAGCCATTTGTCATTCCATATCTCAGCTATTTCACAATCTCCTATTCTCCAAACCAGTCCTTCAGTAAGCAAAGATCTAGCTGCTAAGAAGCTCTGCCATAGAAAAGAAGTGTTCTGGCCTAGCTTAGCAGAAAAAGAATGAAAGCCAGGAGTTCCCCATATGTCTGTCATTGGTCATTTATTATCCTAGGACGGGTAGCTACCCAAGAGTAAATACTCATTCCTCTGTCCGATAAATAGATATGGTTATCTACAATGATGGTAACGGTTGTGCCCATAAATTTTTCAATGGCCGTCTTGCTGTATAGTTCTATCTAAAAATATAATAAAGGGAATGGGTGAGTTCAACATCTCAGTAAGTGAAGTTAGTTTCGGTAATGTGAAAAAATAAACAGATTAATCATGAACAATTTATAATGAGCAAATATTGAATAATATGAAGGTGAAATAATATTAATAAGTACTGGGCTTGCAGCTCATGTGCTTGCTCGCAATGCTTGGAGAGTTGATGATATTGAAATGTGGTGGGATTGTATTCCAGACTTCATTTCTCAAACCTTATGGTTTGATAAATGTCTGTAATCGTTATTATTATCTCAATGAAGATGTTTGTTTCTTATAAAAAAAAAATAATAATAATAAGTACTGGGCTCGTTCTTTTCTCCTTATCTTGTCTTATCCCAAATTCAAAAATTTATAATTGTTCACTGCACATGGTATTCTATAATCTGCATGCATGATTTTACCCCGAGGTGGGTTGTGCGCCTTTTACTCCCCTTCATCACATAGGGTTGTCTTCTCACAAGATTCAACAGTCTCTTGTCATAGGGTAAGGATCTCCCATGGATTACATCCACACCATTGGATGTATTGCATGTATTGTCTCATAATCAGATATGGTACCAATTATCTTAGGATTGAAACATCTCAAGTGGAGTCTTTTAATCATAACAAATTAATTGGCTAACCTTGCCTCCATAATTCCATCAGCTTGTTATGGGGACATGCTTAGAGCAATGTCTTTTGCATGAGCAAATAATAAGTTATTATGGAGATATGCTTCAAGCAGCGTCTTTTGTAAGTGCAATTTAATGAGTGACAGAAAAATTGACACAAGCTTGCCAATTTTAGCCATTTTCAACTATTCAAAAATTAGCGAACAGATGTTGTAAGAACAAATAATAACATCCCAAAAACAACTAATATTTCAGCAACCAGAGTTTCCACTTACATTGATCGGACATTTTTAACAATTGTCAGACGTTTCCCTATTTTCCTTTATTTTTCTCTCTTCCTTGCTTCACTGATATCCCTTTTACTTTTCCTACCTTGCTCACTCTCACGGATGCTCTATTTTCTTTCCTTGCCTGGCACCTCTCTTTTCTTCCTCGCCTTTTATTTTCACTCTTGACCGTTCCTTATCTTTCACTTGCGCTCTCTTTCTTTTCTCACCGCCGGTACTTCTCTCTTTTCATTCTCACTTTGTGCCTTCTCTCTTTTCACTTGCACGTAAGTTACCATTGGTTCCCCTCCCCCCTCCTATTTATAGTGCTTGGGACTTTATAGGTGAAGTCAAAGTAATGTCAGGAAAGTTAACCCATGTTACTCTAGTATCTATTTTGACACCCTAAGCCTAGGTGGAATCTCGGCGCCGCAAATTGATTACTTCGCGGGCTCTCTCATCCACAATCGCAATCCTTGTGTCTTTAATAATTTTTAGTTTCCGACCAAGTTGCTCAGGGTTCATGGTGAGTATGCCATGCTTCCGAGCGCAAGTATGACGAGCAGTATGCTCAGCTTTTCCGAGCAAGTATGCCGAGCAAGCATGCTCGGACTCTTCTTGCACCAAAATTCTTGGCATCTCCCGAGCAAGTATGATGAGCATTTTTTAGTCATCATGCTTGAAAAGTTTCGAATTCAGTTTGAGCTCCAAATACCGGCGTGGCTATTTATAAAAATAAGAGACACCATTTTCAAAAGTTAAGAATTATATATTAAATGAATATATTATTATATACCTATATATATTATAAATTTAAAAAGAATATTTAAGATGGAGATCTAGATTTTAATAATTAATTCATCTTGTATTATATAATATATATATATATTAGATATAGTAAAGAAAAAATAGCTTGAAACCGGAGGCGCCATTGATTTTGTTCTGAATTACCTAATTAGTGGATCGGACATGACATGGCTGGATCGAGGACGGACGTAGTACAGACGTACTTGTCTCTGCTGGAGGTTGGAGCTGCGTGAAAACAATATTTGATTCAGAAAGATTACATCCGTGCCAACTGCCAAGTACTGATCATGCATGTAATTGTCACACACATGCATGCATACATAAATATATATATATATTTGTTTTTAAGCTTTTCTTCTGATTTGAATTTTGAAATTAATGAGGCAGGAAACATACAGAATTTTAGTTTTATCTTCATTTTGTGATTTTGGTTATGAATAATCTTTTAATCGCGATAAATTAGTCGAAAAAAGTCATTTTTATTGTAGTGGCGTACTCTCAATGTGTGCAGTACATTATATGTGTGTCATTAATCATAGAAATTATGAAAATCTGGTACAGCTGAATTTGCAATTGGTTGATCATTATCAAGGGGAGGAAAGCGGTGACATAATGATGTATTTCCTAAAAACATGTCATGTATATACATACATACAAATATGGTGACAAGTGAAAATATTATAATATTGGATCGATATATTAGAATGAATCATCATCATGTAGAGGATGATCATGATGATGTGGCTAGCTAGCTAGCATATGGTCATGAATAGCTCTTTTCTTACCAATATCATCGATCATGTACGTGGTTCGATAATGATACAAAAGCTAAATACATGGATGAGTCATGAGAAAGAGAAATTATAAATTATAGCCAATTTCACAATATATATATATATATTCCAATCCCAGGCCGTTGCAACTTAATAATTATATATATATATGTATCTTAAAATAAACGTACTAGACCTGCATATATATATATATGATTATTATATATAAATAAAATCGAAAAATAGGATATTTCAATCCTAAAACTAATTAATTTTTAGATGCATACGTACCTTCCCTTTATCGCTCCGTCCGTCTTCCAGGGTGGTGGCTCATGAAGTAATAATATATGTAGAGGTTGGTACGTAGTTTCTGCATAATCTTTTTGTAAGTTGACTGGCAGATGATCTATGATGCCAATTCATATATGTAAAGCAAGGACGGAGAAAGGGAACCCACACCCACTAGTGGTTGTGTCTTTAATGGACATCATAATATAAATATATATGATCATGTGATTTATCACTCCATATTTCATCGATCGCCTCTTATTTCCCACATTGCTCATCATCATGATCAACATCCAAAAGGGAATTCTAGTTTTTTTCCTTTAATCAAATATAAAATAAAATTAAATTAGAGATATCAGCTCCAGGCATGTCAATCAGCCAAGGTCGAAAAGACTGTCCAAAACGATTTACTTTAACCAAAAGACCTGTGGTGTGATGGAATTAAACCCACATCTCCAAAATGGAGATCATGGGTTCGACCGGGCGGCCTCTCCCCCCAGTGCATAAAAAAATAATATACTCTAATCCAACAAGTAAATCAATTGGTTATGCAATCAGAAACAAACGCTGCAATCATGCATGATCGATTGATTTGGTATTATATGTATAGGATAACTCTGCTTCCACTACCCCATGTTTTCATTCAGGGAAAACATAAATATAATAGGCAAGGATGGACCACATGAATTTCGTTTTAGGAGGGACAAAAACATACATATATATATATATACATTTATATATAGATGAAAATTTATTAGATATATTAAAATATCCATTAGTGTTAAAAAATATATAAATAGAAGTTTTTTTCTTAATTTATTTCATTTTCAACTCAATTATTTATCAAAATGGAACCCCACGCTCGTTGTTTTAAAATTTAAAAATCATCGACGACGTTAATTACCACAAACTTTTAAATAATAATTTTGATAATTGTCTTAAATTAAAGATTTTGTTAATGTCACATCATGTCATATGGTTGTCGAAATCACATAATCGTGATGGTGAGTGGAGCTCACGCATGGCGTGGACGTACCACGTGGTGACCCATGTCATGTGCTTGTCAACCAATGGCGATTATTAATTGGTCCATCTTGTACGTAGATTGGCGCTTAGGAAATACAATAAAATTAAAAATTAAAAAATATTTATACTTAAATAATAATAAAATATTGAGATTTTATTTGGAACTCAATTCATCTTAACTTATCATTACAATTTTTTTAAATTTTAATATAAAATATAATAAATAATTTAACTTTTTCAAATTTTAAAATAATAATAACACTAAAAAATAATATTCTAACAATATTTTATCAACTCAATTCAGTTCAACATACAAACAGAGCCTAAAAGCTGTGTTTGGAAGATGAACTCAACTCAACTCATTTCAACCTATTTCAAATCAATCATTAATGAGACTCATTACTTTTTTCAACTTCTTATAAAAAAGTTAAACTCATCTCAACCTACTTCGTACATTTTAATCTAAAAAGTTAAACTCAATATCTCAACCTAAAAAAATTAAATACATCTGAATAGAATTCACAAAATGCTACTATTAATTCACAACTGGACTCAATTTCTTTCAACATTAAAACGCAGCTTAGTTTTTCGTTGTACTATCAAAAGTATTGTCAACTATTCATTTTGGTAATTTGCACCCCCTAGTCATAATATTGTTGCCATTATTGCGATTGTTCCACTAGTCCGCCTCATATATATATATATATATATATATATATAGATATATATATATATA
>QEOT01007418.1:128162-139322 GCA_003123785.1 Pterocarya stenoptera | reverse complement strand
GTGGAATCTGAATTAAAGGGATATTACCAAAGGCTTGCGTTGTCGCCGCCCAATGCGCCAAGTTGTGCGCGCATCGATTTGAGGATCGATGTATTTTCCGGACTTTCCAGTCTTTGAAAGCTAGGAGATGGTGCTTGATATCACTAATAATTGGAGCAGTTGTCCAGTCTTGAATAGCTGAGGAATTAGAAATTGCCTCTATGGTGTTACTTGAATCTCCTTCCAGCAATAATCTTTGTAAGCCCCGTCTCTTGGCTTCCATAATTGCTAGCAGTGCGGCCTTTGCTTCTCCCAGATTAGGGCTTGTGCTGCAGCTGAAATCGGTGATTGCAAAGACAACTTCTCCTTCATCATTCCAACATACGGCAGCAGGAATGGATCCTTGATCTCTTATGGCCACATCGAACTGGATAAGGAAGTAATCATCTTGGATTCTGTCATCCGTATTTGGTAGTTGATCAAAAACTTGAGCCCAGGCTGCAGAGTGTTGGTTGAAAGAAGAGAAGACCGACTTGATGAAAGAGAGAGGAGAAGGAGGAGAATGATTATGATTGTGTAACTTCATATTTCTGAGATACCAAAGATTGTCCATCGCAATGATAGGAAAAAGTTGAAAAGAATGCCTTTCTTCCACTGGAATACTAAGATTAGTAGAGGGATTGATGATATTCTTGATCCAGATGCTGAAAGGTTGTCTTGAGAACAGAGAGATATTGATTGGCCATTTGGAGTGCCTCCACAGAATTCTAGAGTAAAAACAGTTAAGGAAAAGATGGGAGATATCTTCCGGCTCAGAATGACACAACGGACAAAGAGTTTGGTCTTCCTCAAGATGAATGACACTGCTGATCTTTACTTTGGTAGGAAGAATATTCTGTCCAAGTTTCCAAAGAAATAACTTTAAACGGTCCTGAACCTTTAATTTCCACAAATTCTTCCAATCAAAGTTTTGATTATTAGGATTAGATTGGTTATATTCTCCAACCAGAGCTGCATAAGCAGACCTAACAGAGAATTTGCCAGAAGAATGATGAACCCAATGAATCTTATCCTGAACATTCCAGAAGTTATGATTTGCAAGGGGGATTTTTTGAATTTCTCTTGAAGCATGATCAGAGAAGAGAGTATTGAGAAGAAGGACATTCCAACGCCTGGGTTCCTCGAGAAGAAGTTCAGAGACGGTCATATTTAAATCTGGCTCGAAAAGGTTTTCAGGATTAGGATCAGGGATGAAATTAGAAAAAGTGGGAATCCAGGGATCGGTCCAGACCTTGGTATTGGTCCCATTGTTAATTTGGTAACAAATACTCGATTTCAGGAAATCTCTCTGCTTGAGTAAACTTTTCCAGAAAGGAGAATCGGACGCTTTTGGAGAGGCTTCAAAAAAGGTCCTTGAATAGAGATATTTGTTGCCAATAACTTGCTTCCAAGGAGTATCAGGACCAGTAAGCAGGGACCAGGCAATCTTGGTGACGAGAGCAGAATTAAAGGAAAGCATATTTCTAATACCCAGACCCCCCATAGATTTAGGAATACAGATGGACTTCCAAGCCATTGGGGAATATTTCTTGGTCTCACTATCACCAAACCCCCACCAGAATCTGCGAAACAGAGAATCCAAGTTCTTAATAACCCCCCTAGGAATGAGATTGGAAGACATAACATAAGAAGGGATAGAACTAGCAACAGTTCTAATAAGGACAGTTCTGGCTGCTTGAGAGAGAATTTTGGATTTCCACCCTTAAAGTTTGTTGCTAACTTTCTCCAATAAATTCCCAAAGAATTTTTTCCTGTCAACGCCATTGGAGAGAGGTAAGCCCAGATACTTGGAATTTGGGGGAGAGATTCTAAAATTAAAGAAACTTTTAACCTCATGGATCGAATTGGGGGTGATATTTTTGCTGAAATGAATGGAAGATTTACTGATATTAACAATCTGACCAGACCAAAGACTATAAGAATTTAAGCAATAAGAGAGTTTTTTGGCATTGGATGCATTCGCAATTCCGAACAAGAAAAGATCATCAGCAAAAAAAAGATGAGTGATGGAGGGACCTTCTCTGGAGAGCTTGATGCCCTTAAGATGGTTGGAATGTTCTTCACGAATAATGAGTCTAGACAGGACTTCCGCACCTAGGATGAAAAGGAAGGGAGATAACGGATCCCCTTGACGAAGACCCCTAGAAGGGTGAAAATAGCCTTGAGGGGAGCCATTAATGATAATAGAATAGGACACCGTGGTGATACACTCTTTGATCCAATTAATCCAGTTAAGTCTGAAACCAGCCTGCTTCAGGATCTCAAGAATAAAGGACCATTCCATAGAGTCAAAAGCCTTAGCCATATCGATCTTGATAGCCATCTGACCCTGTCTGCCTTTCCTTTTTTTCATGGAGTGAAAGATCTCCTGAGCCAAAATGGTATTATCATGAATACATCGCCCAGGTAAGAAAGCAGATTGGCTAGGAGCAATGATACTGGGAAGAATTAATTTGAGCCTGTTAGAAAGAATTTTTGCTATAATTTTATAGCAAACATTTGACAGACTTATGGGTCGAAAAAGATTGATGTCATTTGGATTGCCATCTTTAGGGATCAGAACAATGTTAGTATGATTGAGTTCTTTGAGCAACTTCCCATGAACAAAAAAACTCCTAACAGCTGCAATCAAATCAATTTTTATAACTTCCCAAAAGGTTTTATAAAAAAGACCCGTAAACCCATCCGGACCAGGAGCTTTATTAGATGGAAGCTTTTTAACAGTTTGGGCTATTTCTTCATCAGAAGGGATTTTGCAGAGAAAATCATTGTCTTGCTCCGAGATTTTCATAGGAAACAGGGAATCAAGATCAGTAGGAAGGATAGGATTAGTGGAAGTGAAGATGGCTTGGAAATGATCTTGAATCTTGGAAGAAATGATATTAAGGTCTGTCGTCCAATTGTTTCTTCCCAGTTTGAGACAATCAATGTTATTTCTCCGTCGCCTAATAGAAGTCGAGGCATGAAAAAATTTTGTATTAAGATCGACAGAGGTAAGCCACTTTATTCTAGATTTTTGACGCCAAAGAGATTCTTCTCTAATCAGCAACTCTTGAATATTCTCTTTGAGATCAACTTCTAGAAGGCCAGAGGAGGATTGGGCATCTTGGTCTTGGATAGTAGAAAGATTTTCCATCAGAGTCCTAAGATTGGATTGGATATGGCCGAACGAGTTTTTATTCCAAACCTTGAGAGCTTTCTTAGTAGATTTTAATTTCTTGGAAAGAATGAAAGAGGGAGTACCCATGAAAGGATGGTTCCAGGCATCTTTGATAATCTTAAAAATCGAAGAATCTCTAAGCCAGAATTCCTCAAATTTAAAGGATTTAGGGTATGAAATCCTCTTAGCCGTATCCAAAAGAATGGGGGCATGATCCGAAGTGACCTTGGCCAGAGTAGAGATGATGGCTTGAGGAAATAAATCAATCCAAGAAATATTAGCAATCCCTCTATCAAGTCTCTCTTTAATCAAATGAGGAAAAGATCTACTATTAGACCAAGTGAATTTAGGACCCGAAAAACCAAGATCAACAAAACCGAAATTCTCCATGAAGAGATTGAGATTTTTAGGTTTAGAACTTTGAGCAAAACATTGACCACCGGATTTTTCTGCTTGACAAATAATGGAATTGAAATCACCAATAACAAGCGAGGGCCCAGGGAAAAGGGAGATGATGCTAGCAAGCTGGTCCCAGAAAACCACTTTCCGATTGTAGGGGCAGGACAATAAACCGTGCTAAGAAGCCAGGGATAGTGACTAGGATCCGAGTAAACCAAAACAGAAATTATATTACTAGATTTATGAACAACTTCAAGGTCAACACCCAAACGATACATAAGCAAAAGACCTCCCCATCTACCAGTTGGAGGAGAGTACACAAAAGACGCATAACCAAACATATTCACAGTACGAAGACAGTCACTAGCAGATATTAAACATTCAGAAAGAAAAATAATATCAGGGTTGTGAACCCTTATAACTGTCCTGAGAGATCTTACTGCCCGAGGCTGGACAATGCCTCGACAGTTCCAAGCGAGAAGCTTCATGGTGCTTTTGGTGGCAGTGAAGACCCTGCCACATCAGTCATTGGACACATGGGAAAAAGGTTCATGGTTTGAGATTGAACCTTACTACCCGTAGCTTTCAACTGCTGGGTCTGGTACGGAGAGTAGCGGAAAACAGATGGGCTCCTTCTTTGTTGCTTTCTTGAGCTCCTGGTCTCCTTTGGTTGCTGTGATTCTTTGCCACGAATATGGATCTCTGGAATGGTAGGCCCTTCTTCATCCTCTTGATTTCCAGCAATCTCTTCAGTGGGATCATAAGGGATATTTTCCTTCAAATATTTCTTATAAGGGATATCCAACAAACTCTTCTCTGAAAAGGTGGATTTTCTCTTCTTTGTAGTATCACTTTGGATGAGATCAGGGGATAAAGGGACTTCGGCAGAGGAGGACATCTCTGGTTCTGGGAGGGTTTGGTTCAGAAAGGGAGTGATGAACGGGGATAATGTGTTATGGAGATCTGGAACGGTAAGATTGGGTTGATGGGTCGGGGAGAAGATATTGGTAGGACTCAATTGGAACGTATTGATTGCAAAGCAGGCCTTACCCGAAGGGCTCACTAGGAGTGAAATATTACGATTTGGGATCTGGGTATCGGGAGGGCTCGTGCTTTCCTTAAGTTGGTTTATGAATTGATGGATGAAGGAAGTGTTTGGCTTGGGCTCGATGGAGAGAGGCCCAGAGGAATCGCAAGCCGGCTTCTGTGCACCATGTGAGTTTTTCAGTGGATTATTCGGCTGTCTCAGAGTAGGGATATTTGGATCTGCATGAGACACGTGTAAGGACCGGGTATCTTCAGCCGACAGAACTGTTGTTGCATCAGAGTTCAAATAATTGGATGTGAAATTTTGGCTGCTCCACTTAATTGGTTCTGAGGCTCTTGTCTGGTGAAAGGAAACATTGCCACTTGGAAAGGAGCTTGAACCCTTGCGCTGTGTAGTTGCAGGAGCAGTGCCCTCTCTTAGAGTTTCACCTTCTTCGGTTTCTTGCATTGATGAAAACAACCGGTTGATACAATATTCCTTACGTTGACCTTCATCAGTATTAACGATAATAGCCTTTCCTTTTCCTAGATGCTCAACTGGGTTATTTTTTAGTGCTGAACCCCCAACTTCGGTTAGCCCAGAAGAAACAGGTTCTCTAATACGAACAGGTGGAAGAGAGGGCTGCATAAATTTCATTTGATCCGAGAGATGCATGGGAAAAACACTTTGCTGCACTTTATGGGAAACTTCAAACCGATTCTGACGTTTAGGATCATGGGATTCAACTCTCATTGAGGGTCCGTAATAGGGTTCATCTACTGAATTTAAATAGATATGGCAAGATTGAAGTAGATGACCGATTCTACCACAGCCATAACAAAAGTCAGAAAGTCTTTCATATTTAAACAGAACCCTAGCAGGTTGCCTATTCGGTCGAGGCAAAATAAAACCTTCGAAAAGAGGATTGTCAGTGTTTATCTCCACCCTGATCCTTAGGCATTTTTTTACTCCATTAACCGGAAGAAAAGACTGATCTATTTCGAGCAAAGAACCCAGAACCCTACCTATGGCAACAGCATTATCTTCTGTCATCATTTCTAGAGGCAAACCATAAATTTGTATCCAAAAGGCAGAAGTTGATAGATCAATTTCTTGAAGGCTTAAACCTGGAGGCCATTCTTTAAGCACTAAATGATACCCCTTGAAGTTCCATGGCCTCTGCGAGAACACTCGGTTTTTAACTATGGGTGTAGGAAAAGTAAAAAGGAAAACATTTGGACCTAGATCTTCAATGATAAGTCCTTGTACAAAACTCCAGACCGCTCTGATAGTAGAATGGAAAACGTGCTTGTTCAGGATTTTAGAGGAAACCAACTTACCAATCAGAACATGGTTTGAGAACTTTACAGCTGAGTCTGGTTCGGGAACCAAGATGATGTCATCCCAGGTTAAAGCTTTTGTACGTTCAATGAGAGAATCCATATTCTCCTTGTCATCTGCAGAAGCCATAACTAGAGAAGGGAAAGGAGGTCAAAAAAAAAGAAAGTTTCAGATGTTGCAGGGGCCCAGATGGTAGGGTAATGGAGTCGAGAAACAAAAAGTAGTGAAGGGTTGGTGGGATATTGATGACGGTGAGGTTTGGATATGGTGAAGGGTTAGGTGGGAAACATAAAGTTCGGATAGCTATGGGAAGATACTACAAAGAGAAGAGAAGATACTACAAAGAATTTCCTATAAATTTAAAAAAGATCAATAATTTTTAGAAAACTAGCTGACAATCTATAACGCTTTTCTCCATCCCCCATTATTTTTTTGAAAAGAAACTGATCTCATTAAAAGAGCTTATAACATCTCACGATTTACAATTGACTGAATGCAAAGAGGATATTCTTCAATATCGTATAAGTCCATAAAGATATGATATCACTACAAGATTTACTGGTTTTGCTCATGAGTGATTTTTGTGACAAAAAGTAGTCATTTTGTGGGAAAAGCTCTATTTCCACAAAATTTCTTCGTGGGAAGCTTGTGGGATATAATTCGCCGAAAAAGTACTTTATCCCACGAAAGGTTTAGGTCGTGGCTAATAAACACATTTTTCCATGACTTTTCTCGAGGCAAAATCTTAGAGACTCGCCGCAATTACAACGTTCAACTTATTCGATGATCGTGGAAATGTTCAATTCCCACGAGTTGTTGTCGTGGGTATTAGTATTTCCCACGAGTGTTTCCACTATTCTCTTCGTGGAAATAGTTCCCTTTGGTATTTCTGATAAAATATGTCATGGGAAATATATATTTGCCACAAAGTATTCCGTCGGAAATACTTATTTAGGAAGAAAGGTTATCGCAGGCAATAATTACTTCTGGCAAAAAAAAGTATTTGCCACGAATTGTATTTGTGGCAAATGCCAAGATATTTTAGAACAAAAAAATTGTAAAATAAAAAAAAGAGATATAGCCAAAAATAATCATAACAAATAGTCTAATATAGGCTACAATAAATATATCCTAACCTATAGTTACAATTCATGGCTCCACAAAACCACACAACTTTATCCAAACCACATAACCACAAAACTTTATAAGTTATAATTCATGGCTCCACAAAACTACAACCCTACAATCCATTCAAAGCACTCATTTGTTTTTACAAGCTTCATCCATACCCAATAGATTTAAGAAGAAAGGAACTAAAACTATAGTTTAATCAATCCACACTAAATCTACTGAAAGAAGGGGAATAACCCCACAAATAATAAGAAGGCACCAAAATAAAACCACATCAGTCAACACTTAAAAAGAAAAATTCAAAAACCTTAAAGGCTAACACTTCAATCAACACAAGCTTCCCAACACATCAGTCAACACAAGCTTTCCAACACAAAAGAAGTGGGTTGACAGTAAAACTAGAAAGGAACTCTCAAGACAGCAGAGGATGTAGCCCGCCAAATTCAACACTAGATATTACAACAAATAAAATTCCACAAAATGGAATTTAAATTAGAGTTAATTATGACCTTCACAGCTTCTACCATCCTTTCCAGAGCAGAAAGAGTAACAGCATCCCCTGTAATATGTAAACAGCCAAATGGAATGAAAACCTGTACTTCTGAATTGCATATGCACTTGAACCATTTCTAATGAAAAAGTATGAAGAAACAAACATTTACATAGCTTACCCTCAGCAATCTGCTTCTCTAAGAGGACAGAGCATTCCACTTTATCATTTCCTTTCTTGAGCGTGCAGTTTTTTTCCATTATACACAGACAAGTCTTATTTCCTCAGGGTCTTCTAAAAGATCAAGCAACACTTGTCTGAGAGCCCTAGCCCTTGAGCCCAATTCAACCTTCGAAAAAAACAAAATAGACAGTACATTAAATAAGAGCATGCGAAGACACATGCAAGCCATTTTGAGTGAATTGAGTAATAGCAATGTTTGCTTGCTAATGCAAAGCTGCTCCAATATGTCAGTAGTTAATCGGTTTGGCAAAACCTCAATGAGAGCTTGTACCTAAAGAAAATGGCAGATTACTGGCTCTGTCTTTAAAAAAGGCATCAACCAAACAAAAGATGATTCCTGCTTTCCATAGAACTTGATAGAAAATACATGATATCTTTTTATTAACTTAAAATTTTTATTAACTGAAAGGACGTATACTACTACTTTCTATATCTTAAATCTATATCTTTCTATACCTACTACTTTCTAATACCAAAAGGACGTATACTATTTTCATTACATTACAAAATGATACAGATCTAACCATTTCACAAGTTGTCCTGCACAGTTATACTATGATAAATTTCACAAGCTGTCCTGCACAGTTATACTATCATCATAAGGAAAAGACTTAAGTTCCAGATGTTAATTACCACTCATATCATATCACATATGAAATCAAGATTAAAATTTGCTCGTTACAATCAATAGTTAAAAGAGATTTAGAATCTAGGCCATAAACTTATCAAGTAGCAGTTAATAACTCCATACCTAAGTCACCAAATCCCAACTCTAGAAAAATCCAAACACCCAGAATAGGAGTAAATTGAAAATGAATGTACTAGTAAATACCTGATAAAATGGGTGGTGGAACCCATGACACACGTATGAGAGGGAGAGAGAGGTATATACAGATCTGAGAGGAGAGGGGACTAGGGCTGGCCATGGGGGAGCAAAGGGTGCCGATGGATGGTCAGTAGCCTCGAGGAGGTGGTGCGGCAGCCGCTGGCGGCATATCTGGGCCGTGCGATTGCATAGAACACGTGCAGGGAGGGGGCTCGATTCGGTGAGGAGGAGAGGGAAGGAGGCGTGTGGGAAGGCATATCGGAGGTGGGGGTGGTCTGGCGAGGTGGTGGTGGTGGTATGCGACGGTGGTAGGCTGCGGCAGCACTGGGCTGAAGAGGAGAGCAGATCCGATGAGGGAGGGGCTATTTCGGGATGGAGGGAGGAGGCCGGCGATGTGGGGGCTGGGGGAGGTTGGCGCCGGCGAGGGTAGGCTGACGTCAGTTACTGCGTGGCTGCACTTCTGCGGCGTCGCTGTGGCTGAAGGAGAAGAGAGGAAATAGGAGAGGGGGCTTTCGGCTGAAACAGAGGGATGGAGGGGAGAGAAAGAGAAATGAGAAATGAGAGGGAAAAGAGAAAGCGGATCATAAGCAAGATTTTAAAGTTTTTTACGGCGAGTACTAATCGCCATAACAAAAGACAATATTGCTGCTAATGATAAATAACTCATAAATTTATTTGCGGCGACAAAATATCGCTGCTAAAAGTCAGCACTTCGTCGCAACAAGTTTATAACCCATATTTCTGACCAAACTATTTGCGGCGATAAAAATTCGCCGCAAAAGATGGATTTTTGCCGTAAAAACAACTTTTCCCCACAAACATATACTTGCTGAAAATATTTCGTGGGAATAGGCTTGTTTTATTTTCCACGAATGGTTTTTGTGTCATTCGGTACTTATTTGCCACCACTGTATGTCTTGGAAAAAGAATTCATGGCAAAAAGCCATGATTCTTGTAGTGTATGTAGGCTTTTTTAGGTGGTGACCAGGCCATGTTGGACTCTCAAAATGCATGAGAAGTTGTCCACGGACTGCATGAATCCATTGGTTGCCAAGCATCTTCAATAAGCATTCCCCCCATGCTTCAATTTGGCCCCTGCCTTCATAGTAGGTCTATGACTTGCTTTGAATCACTTTCTAAGACTACCTGTTTTAGGCCAAGTTCCTTACAGAAAACTGCTACCAGCAAGAGGTCCTGAGCTTCAACATCAAAGGGGTTGTCTGTGATACCTCTGGATGCTCTAAAAGCTCCTATCACTTGACCTTGATAATCTCTAATTATAACACCTACCTCCAGTCTACCTGTTTCCACCCTAATGAAGCATCCCACTACTTAACCTTAAAGAATCCTTGCACTAGTTTTGACCACTTAAACACCCTCTGAGTTGCCTGCTTTTGCTTTGTTTGTAGAGGCTTGTTAGCTTCATGAAAAGAGGCCACCTCAGCAAATTAAATGGATCGATCATAATTCAAAAATTTAAGAAGAATGCTACACAATTTCTCCAACCTCTACAAACTATATTTTTTTAAACTTTTAAATTTTTTAATATTAAATTTTTTTTTTAGTTTATTCTTTTTAAACTAATTCAATTCTTCAATTCATTATTATATTAAATATTTGATAAAAAATAATAAAAATTAAAAAAAAATATAATGTATGAAAGTTATGTGAATAACAAGAGATTGTGTAGATTTTTTTCATTATTCAATAACATTATTTCCAGATAAAACAGCAAATTTTAGAAAAGTCCCATTCTGTCCTCATGTGTAGAGCGTAGTGCATGCACATTATCATGTGCATCAAAGTGCATAAATGGTAACTTCATATTATTAGAGGGCAGCTTTGGAGCGGTCCCGCTGCTCTTTGGCCTTTAATAGCCTTCAATGAGAATATGCCACATCAACAGGTCTATCCAAAACATAATTGAGTTTATTACACCTGATCAATTGGAGAGGCCCTCAGGAAAAAAAAAATACAAGCCATTAAAAATCTACACAACCAGATCTCTGTAACCCCACCACCATCAAAAGTTGGTTCCTTCGCCAACAAGAACCCATTTGTAGAATTGGGAGAACAAAGATGCGGCGAATAGGGCCAAACCAATAATCTGTGGGTGGGCGAAGGAACAAGTTGGGGATTAGATCGATCTCCCCCTCTCCAGATCTCCTTGTTGAACACCTGGGTAGATCTCCTCTCGTGCAATTTGTTGTACTGAACAAGAAAATATTTTACTCAGTTTTGTTTTTTCCCCTCAAAATACCAGTCTTTTTGCAATTTTGTTTTGCTTTAAATTTTCCCCATCGAACAAAAATATTTCTTTTTCCTCATTCTTTCTTGTTGGCTGCCATAGATGTCAATATAATTTAAAGGTGCTTATAAGTCCATGAGGAGACTGATTAATCATATGAAAGGAGGAGATTTTATTCTTGTGGTACTGAACAACTTCGACAAGAACAAAGTGATTGCCTTTTGTGAAAAGGGGACCGTTGTTAAGCTGAAAAAAA
>QEOT01007418.1:68725-125389 GCA_003123785.1 Pterocarya stenoptera | reverse complement strand
ATTTTCCTTTTTTTTTTTTTTTTTTTTTTTTTTTTTTTTAATTTCTCCATGCCTATGATCTCTTGCATCCGAGAGAAATATTATACTCAATAAGAAAAATAAAAACTCTATTTATTATCTATTTTATTATCATTTTCTCATTATCAAAATGACTGATCCATAAATTAGACATAGTAAATAATTTTTAAACATTTAATATTACATAATAAAATAATAGAAGGATATTTTCTAGCCGTACTAAGGCATTTGTATATTGAGATGAGATAATATGTAAATAATAGTAAAATTGTTAGTGAATAATAGTAAAATTGTTAGTGAATAATAGTAAAATAGTTTGAGTTAAAATATTTTACGAAATATTTGAAATTGAAAAATATTTTTATTTATAATATATGTTTATATATTGATATAATATTGAATGAGGTAAGATAAAATAAGATTTGATGATTTTATCCAAACTGACCTAAAAAGAAAGAGTAGTCAACATAAGAGATGTCACCAATAAGGCTAAATGATCTTGTTTTTTCATTATTTTTTTATACATTTTTTTTATAATCTTAAATATTGAAAAGAAAAATTACAATATCATTTAAAATAATATTTTCTTAAAAATTAAGTAAAAAAAAAAATTGTGACTATTCGCGACACATTTTATTGGCGGCGTGAGAATTATTGAAAAAGAAATTATTTGGTCATGGACTTCTCATATTTTCCACCGAAAAGGAGAGACAGAAAAAGGAGTTCTCACTTTGAGGTTATCTAGTTAAAAAAGGCAGTAATGGTATTACACGTCTTTCGAGGGAACACAGGGTCAATTTGGTTAAGCCAAAAATATCATCACTTTCTTTTTACTGCACAGCAGATATATCTGAGCTGACATGTCTCAACCCAATTCCAATTCCAGCCCTAGCCTCTGACATCAATCTGCAACTAGTTCTCTCTCTCCCTCTTCCCTTTAAAACCCATTACAAAAATTAAATAAAGCTCACGAGCTACCACTTTCAAACCTCCAAAATCTTCAGAAAAAAAGGCCATCCACATACCCAAAAGATGTTCGAAAATTTTATTTATATTAATATATAAGCCTAAACAGACAAAAACATAAAAACAAATCTCAGAGATCTCTGATTCTCTACACAAGTTGTGGTTGAGATCTATTTTCTTTTGCAGCACTCCCGCTTACACGGCAAAACCACTTCGCCCATTAACACAGCTTGTTGTTCATCGACTCCATCCCGCGGCCTTCCGAATCACCAGAGAAAATCGCCCAGAATATCCATTTCTGCAGCACCTTCGAGTATACTACGGTTGGTTTTTTGGTTTCATGAAATATATAGCCGAATTGCACCGCGGATTGTATATATATCTTGGCATACATATATAGTGGGAATTATCCCTTTTTTTTAGCTAGGAATTTGGAATTCATGCTTGCTGTGTCACCTTTGAGGAACGCCAAGGATGAGAACCAGGGAGAGATGGAGAGCTTTTCAGTTTGTGGCAATGAATTCCCGGAGTTCTCCGATGGGAACTTGCTGGACAGCATCGATTTCGATGATCTTTTCGTGGGGATTAACGACGAAGACGTGTTGCCGGATTTGGAGATGGACCCGGAAATGCTCGCTGAATTTTCCGTTAGCGGGGGTGAGGAATCCGAGATGAACACATCGACATCTGTGGAAAAATTAGAGGATAATACCAAAAAAGAGGAGGAAGATAAAGTTTCGGGTTTGAACTCTAGCTCAAGTAATCGAGGAGAAGAAATTGTGAGCAAAAGAGATGAATCTGTTGTGATGAACCCACTCCCAAAGGAAGCCGATAAAGGCAGAAAATCATCTAAACAGTCGAAGAACTCTCAAGGGAAGCGCAAAGTAAAGGTAATTAGGACAAGTTTCAAACGAAGTGCATGTATAACTAGCTAGACTATTAGGTCTAATAGTCTAGGTTGTTCGGTTGTTAACTTGTTACCATGAAGCTTTCTTTACTAGGAAACAAGCCCCATAATAAAACTCTCTCTCTCCTCTCTCTCTCTCTCTCTCTCATTTAGATCTACACAAACTTCACGAGTTGCAATGAAATCACGGGACTCACGCACTTGCAGAGTACATGAGAAAGAGAGAGAGATAGTCAGCGAGGACCCAA
The DNA here is from genome assembly GCA_003123785.1 of Pterocarya stenoptera. Taxonomy (NCBI): domain Eukaryota; kingdom Viridiplantae; phylum Streptophyta; class Magnoliopsida; order Fagales; family Juglandaceae; genus Pterocarya; species Pterocarya stenoptera. The sequence continues at coordinate 123,250 of QEOT01007418.1, read as the reverse complement.
AAAATTGAGAGAGAGTTCCATCATCTTTCTCTGATGTTTATTTTCTGGGATATTGAAAGGGTAGTTTTTTTTTTTTGTTGAACCGTGTGTAGGTGGATTGGACCCCAGAGCTGCACAGACGGTTTGTGCAAGCTGTGGAGCAGCTAGGTGTGGATAAGGCAGTGCCTTCGAGGATTTTAGAGCTTATGGGAATCGATTGTCTCACTCGCCACAACATAGCCAGCCACCTTCAAGTACATCAATTTGTTCTCCACACCTGTCTTTTCTTTCCTTTCTCATCTTTAATTTCAACCCAGCACATGCAATATGTAATTGTTTTGTCTTTAAAAATGTTCTTTAATTCTAATTATCCTCCATTTTCAGTAGTCTTCTCCAAACAGGAAAGTCTTTGGAGATATTTGAAAGAGCTTTGTGTTAGTTTATGGAATTAAACTACTTTTACAATCTACATGCAGTCTGCTCATCAATAGGGTCCGTTTTTAAGAGTTTTTGTTTAGATTGGCATACGAAATAACATGGGGAAAAGACTATATAGTATATATATTGAAGATTGATTGTTGCTTGTTGCTTGTAGGTTTTGGTAATCATGCACGTTGAAAACTTCTCTTGGATGGACCATGTAACAATTTCTATAATCTGTGTTCGGAATATGTTATAGATTCCAGTATTCTTGAATTCCAAATGGCTAAATTATGAATAAATTAATCAAATTATTATTTTTCTTTTCTCTGCTTGTGTTATTCCTGCAAACAAAATCTTGAATATCACAATAGGTACTGTCCACAAGATCAGCTAATTTGAGGCAGAGATCTTGCGAGCTAGCTCTTTTGATTCGAAGCTATGTTACACGAAGTACTATATATATACATATATATATATATATATTTCACATGAAAACCACATATTAATTATTCAACTCTAACTATGAGATTAAATGTAAATCGGCAAGAATGATACATACTATTATTGCGTGTGAATCTTATGCAGNTTTTTTTTTTTGTTTAGGTTCCGAATGGACTAACCCCAGGAACGCCTTGCTTTCCACAGCCACTTCCAACATCGGTAATCATTCAATCCTTACTCTTTTGGAGCTTTTCATGGTGTCTCTATACCATGGCTTTTGGATTCTTCTAAACATGACAGTACTGCTAGCGCTATTAATTTGGCATCTTTTTCATGTTGTCATTAAAGTTTTCGGCTTACGTTGTTGATATAAATATATAATATATTCATGCAGAGATTTGCCTCTCCACCTGTCCCGGGCATCCCACCTCATGCCATGTACAAAGCAGACACCGGCATTGGTGTCCCGACTGGACAAACTGGCCCCAACCCCGTTCTCGACTTTCATCCGGTACGGAACTACTCATGAGTCATCTCTAGCTCTTTATTTTCCCTTCCCTTTCAAATGAAATATAAACCAAAAAAATGGTCATTTTATTATACAATCTAATTTTATTATATATCATAAATAATTGGAGTACATCATCATGTGTTCGATCTACGTACGTACGTTGTCATAATATTTCATCAATATGTGGTTATAAATTATGTGCTACATGCATGATTATGTTCTGCATGCATAATTTTTATACCATGCATGCCAACATGTCTCTATTCTAATTGATGTTTGAATAAACTACTTTCTTAAGAGAACTTCTTCATCTTGCTTTTTTTTTTCCTTGATGTGTCTGATCAAGTTGTAACGTTATAAAGATCGAATTTAATTTTTTGAGCTTCATTAATGCGCGCACGTACTGCATGCAGGAGTATTCAAGATATATCAGTCTTATGTCATGATAATAATATATAGTTTGGTGTGTGTATATATATATATGTTGCCTGACAGACAAAGGAGAGCATAGATGCAGCTATTGGAGACGTTATATCAAAACCATGGCTGCCACTCCCTCTTGGCCTAAAACCTCCAGGTCTTGATAGCGTGATGGTGGAACTGCAAAGACAGGGAATTCCTAAGATACCACCTTCTTATGCTTCTTGATCATCGCCTAATTATATAATAAGAACATCCATTCCAAAAGGACATTCTCTGATTTCCAGGCCTCAGATGAAACCCCCCCGAATTCGACGACATTTCCTGCATTAGATGTATGCATCAAAGTGCGAGTTTTTTTCTTCTTCTTCTTCTTCCTTCTTTTTGCACTCCGATCTCTACCAATTAAATTCGAGTACGTACTTTTCCCTTGTCCTTGTATTCTAGAAGTTCCATAACAGTTTTTTATATCAGCTTAATTATCTACGTGTGATAATAATAAAGCTAGCTATATAGCCATCATCTTTTTTTTTTAATGATCTTTATGAAAAATTCCTACAAAGAGTCATGTGAGGATTTACATGATCACTCTTCGGTATAACTTTAATATGGCCAACAAAATCAGCTAATTAAATACCTTTCAAATATAACTCCTCCACCATTATATCTTTATTAATTTGCTATATATATAACTAATATCCTGAGCAGTACTTGTTCAGTCAACAAAGTACGTACGCATGCTTGGTTTTGTGTTTGGAAGTTTATAAAGTGTTTAATTTTAAGTACCCATCTAAAAGCTTTTTTTTTTTTATAGAAAAAAAAGTATATTTGATCAAAGCTGAAAAATCTGCCATTTTTTCTAAAAAAACACCAAAATGAAATTTTTGTTGAAAAACTCTTATAGATAACATAAAAACCACTACAACTAATTTTAAAAGTGTTTTGGCCGTATATTTACTAAATAATAAACAAATTTTCAATAGTAGAGGTTTTTAATAAAAGTCTACAATTAAAAAGCTCTAGAATGAAAAACTTTAAAAACTCTATTACCTATAACAATCTCAAACAAGCGCTATAAGAAGAAAGATAAATTCTAGTTAGCATACCATTTGACAACCCATTTTGACAATTTTCTTAAAGTTTTATTTTCTTAAATAGAAAATGACTTGTCTAATTGAGTTTCTTCCAAAAACAATTTCAAAAAATTTAAAAAAAAAAGTGAGAAAAATAATCATTCTTATTAACTCGGTCAAAATAGATTGTCAAATGGTATGCCCTCTAAAATTATCTGCCACTAGTGACAACGAAGTTCTTGGTCATTTTCAAGGGGGAAGGAAGGTCTCCACTCATTTCATTCATTCAGTGCCTGCAGTGAATAGCGACTCACAACAAACAAAGGGGGAAAACGACCAGCTTTCAATACTAGTTGTTACATGTACGCTGCTATTTTTCCAATATCATTGAATAGCATGGCTTGGGGCTAAGGCAACTCTTTCACAGCTATATGAAATGGACTTTTTCACTTTGCATCTCCATCATATGAAATGAAATCCCAATCACAGATTTTTCATCTATATACGCATGTAAAATCACGCAAGCGAAGCCGAGAAATGGACCACAGCGCAATGACTAGGACTCGTGTCAGAGGAGTTTTGAGCGTGAGCTACCACTCATGCAGCGGGAAGGACCCGCTACTCTCCGCCCTCAAAATGGTCGCCTATTACACGGCTCGTAACTCTGCTTGGGGTGGGGATACCTATTATTCGTCAGCGGTCCGGTGCACCCCTACTCACTTAAAGGATGTTGCTTAATTATGAAGGAAATTCTTTCTGAATCTAGAGAGTTCCCTTTTGTTAAGCGCATTAAGCTAGGAGTGGACATCATCATCATCTGCAGACAAATCCAAATCATGTTTCATTAAATAAAAATGAGAAGGTTTTATAAAGACCGATTCCGCTCGTGGAGTTTAATCAGAACGATCATATTTTTGAAAACCCCGCCTTTTTCTCTTAAATGGATTTTTCGGTCAGAAAGTTCAATCAAAATGAGAAGGTTTTAGAAATAGGAACAAAGCACCATTCCATCAATTCGTAAATCTACAATAGCGATAACTATTTTCTAAAACACTCATGTAGGAGTCGGCACTCAAGTTCTTGGTACCAGGAGGTGCAATTAGTGCGTTATCTATTGTCTTGTCCAAGTCTACGTGCTTGAGTCGATGATCAATCCGCCGCTCAATCCTTCTATAAATGGTGATCAACTTTTTAAGATTTTTTCTATGTTGAGAATCATTTGTGACTCCCCACTTTGATTGACCTTGACCGTCATTTCTAGAAAATGGGGCCCTAGCCTTGTCGGCTCCCAATTCTCAACCCTGACCTAAACAAGTGGTTTATAACCCACATTTTGAAAAGTTTTTTTATGTTCTTAGTAGCAGTCCGTCCATTTTTCAGCACACACTAATTCCTACGTTTTTTTTCGGTCGAATAGCCTTCTTGTGTGATCTTCAAAGCCTGACTAATGCGCCTTAAAGTGCTTTTATGCTTCGTGTCGAGCCTTGTTGAGTTTTGCTATTATAAGGGGATGATGTATGGTACCACTTAATGCCAGCCCAAAGCTCGCTTCAGCGCTTGCTCGCCAAAGTATGAACCGATTCATCTGTAACGTCAACTACAACAGTGGAGGCACGATAAGCAAATTCTCCCAACATTGGGTCAAGATACAAAACTTCAAAGACTTAGTACTGGTTTTATACCCTTCGACCTTCTTCGGAATTGAGCTCTGAATTTCCTTGCCCATCCCTTTCGAATGATTCAATGTAATTTATTGTCACACTCTCTCTAGACCCAACCATGCACGACCCCCTAGCCTTGGCCTTCCATCATGTTCTGCTAAGGACAAAGGGTTGTGGAAATACTGCAACGGTTGGGTCTGGTTATAGGTACCATCCATTCTTAACCTTGCCAAAACTGTCATGGCCCAATCATGTATACATTGTACCAAGGCCTGATACAAGGGTGGGCCAATAGGGAATAACCCTCTCTTCCCTGCTCCCTCTCCTAAAGGGAGAGTAATAAAAACACAAATTTTGATAGGTTGGAGGACTGATACTATAAGTAGGAAAAATGCCTTAAAAGAGAAATGAAATGTATTTTTCCGCTTATCCAAGTAATCTCGTCATTTGCATTTGAGAGTAGGGTTGTACACCGATGGGTTCGGTGTAGGTTTCGGCACAAAATTGAGACACCACCGACATCATCCATGAGCCTATTGAACCGGCCGAAACCGTGAGTTTGGGGAGAGAAAACCGATCATATCGATCTCGAAGTGCATCGGTGCGGTCTTCGGTTTACCGTCGGCGTCTTCTGTGAAGGAGGAGGAACTGAGGAAGAAGGAAAAAGGTTCGCACTGTCATCTGCCATGGAAGAAGAAGCAAGTTGTAGAGGTCCTTCGTGAGGAAGAAGATGATACGGGGAAGAAGAAGAAGGGTGGGGGGGGGTTATAATTCATTTTGAAACGGCACCGTTTGGCTTTAAAGCCAAACGGCGCCGTTCTATTAAATTTTTTTTATCTACCCAGGCTATAAAACAACGTCGTTTCACTCATTTAAGTGAAACGGCGCCGTTTTATAAAACATATATTCAAAAAAAAAATATAAACAGAAGGGATCGGCCGGTTCGGCGGTTTCCCAGGGGTTCAAACCGGCGCCGAACCGCCCACGTCGGTTTTCTCTCAAACCCTCTCGCCCGCCGACCGGTTCTTCACCGGTTTCGGCCGGTTCCTGAATCCGGCGGCCAGTCTGCTTCGGATACGGTCGGTCTAGCCGGTTCCTGTACAGCCCTATTTGAGAGAGAAAGCTATGCTTAGGTCAGTTCCTTTAATAAACTTATTGGGTAAGTGAGAGTGAACTTTAGGTAAGTAAGTAGTCCCGTATGAAATTCATAAAACATTCATATATGGCACTTGAGGATTTTAATCTAAAGTATTGGAAGCTACTACTAAGGTACTCCCCCTCATCTATAAAAGATAGGAAATTGAGAGAGAATAGGGCGATAACCCAATTTTTTATTGTAGGAAAGAAATGATGCGTCAAGCAAGCTGCGCGACCCCCGAAAGAGCATCCTTATAAAAGAATGAATGGGAAGCAGGCCTAGTCTATATTGCTAGAGTTTTATTTACTTCACTCCCCACGTACACCATTCTTATATTTGAATTCCGTCTCTAAGGGTTGGGGGCTAAGATAGGTTGATACTCTGAACCCACATCCCCTCGACCTCTGATTACAGTTGAAATGTCATTGCCCATATATGAAGAACCTAGTTCTTAAATCATATCTGCACCAAATTCTTCCTTTCGGAGGAAAATATGATGCGAGGACGCAATCCACCAACTATTTGAAATGTTGGCAAAGAGGCTTCTTCTTCTCCTTCATAGTCGTTGGTCCTTCGTTCACTAGCTACTAAAGATGCTTGAGTGCAACTGTCAGCTACCTATGTCTGGCTGCTGCTTGCTCACTTTATTCGGGGACTTCAACGGCCTGACGCTAAGCAGGATGGCAGAGAGGACACCAAATGCCTAAACAAGACAAAAACCTACTATATGCTTAACGCAAACTTTCCGGTCCTCCCTCTAACACATGGAGATCGGCCCTACGCTCTTTCTTATCATGAGAACTCTTGTTCCCCACCTTTTTAGCATTATGGGCCTACTTACAAGCAAAAAGCCTTAAGAAATAAGAGAACTACTATTACTAGGATAGGAAGCAGCTACCTAACAACCTAGCTACTAGAAGAAGCGATAGCTAGCTACTAGGAAAAGAGAGAGCTACTAGCAAGAGAGGGATAGATAGAAGGGCTTATAAGGCATTGACGAAGAAAATAACCTCAAGATGCAAGACGCAGTCAAACAGGAAAAACTATTGGACCGGTCCGGCGTATCCCATATTTATGGCTCATGTTGGTCCCATGGATTCATTAGTCTATATGCATAGAGCTTCGTGAACACTATATTGGGCCGCCCTTTATTCTAATTTAAGCTAATCTGTTTCTATCTTCAAGTGCCGCTATTTGCTGTACTTATATTGGGCCAACTTCTAGATGTCTCGATTCAAGTTCAATCTAGAGCCCATTGTTTTTATGACCGAACAAAAGCCCAATTTGTTGCTAGGCAAAAAACCAAACAAACAAAAAAGTGGCTTTGTTTTGTTTCTTAACAGAAGATTGCATTAGGTAGTTCTGAAAAATAAGGAATGATACACTTATTCTATAATATGATATCATAATATTAAAAAATGAGACCAACTACATAAATAAAAATAAATTCACAAACTGATATGATTTCATAAGATCTGTTAGATCTACTTTATAATAAAAATAATTTTACAATCTGACATATCACATTAAATCACGTCAGTTTATCAATCTACTTTATGTAATTAGTTTATGGTTAAAATATTTCTCTTTTCAGAATACTTAGTAAATTAACAATAAAGAAAAGACCCCACAGTTGTAGATGGTGACGGTAAACAACGTGGATTTATCATTAAATATTACGAGTTTGCATATTATATCTATTTCTTTAAATTATAGAAAGCATTTAATATATTTTGAGAAGAATAATGTTAACTATAGTTTTAGAGTGTGCAAATTTTACATAGTTCAATTTAGATATGGGCACACATTGACATGTCTTTCAGGCTGCGTTTAAATGTTGAATTGAGCTGAGTTTAGTTCTCTATGAATAATAGTAGATGAGTTGAGATGGTGGAAGAGTTTAGATGTATTTATTTGAAATTAAAAAAAAGTTGTGGGTCCCGCATGTAAAGAAGTGTTGAGTTCAAAATGATTGTGAGTTCTACATGTAAAGAGATTTTGAGTCGAGATGAGTTTAATGATTTGAAAATTGAGTATTTAGATGTTAGAAGAGGTCTAACTTTAAACCGAACTAGCTCAAAGAACCAAACACGGCTTTTTAGTCTACCTTGCAACTCAAGCCTATTGACATAAGAATTAATCTTTGCATCATCCTACACACTACACACCATAATTTTTTTTATTTATTTTTTATTTGTTTCTCTTATTAAATATGTATTATATGGATGATAAATAAAAAAATATAAATATTTCAAGAAGAGTAAAATAAAAAAAATTGAAAAATAAATATAAAATAAAATAAATAAAAAAACATTAGTGTGTGGTGTGTAGGATGATGCATAGCAATGCTCTCGACATAATCCCTCTTGGTTCTCAAATTCCCCTGCTTTTCAGGAGCGCAGTTCCATTCTAAAGTCAAAATGTTCACCGACCAAAATCAAGCAATGATCTCCTCTTTTTCCCATTCTTCCTGTGATTACGCCCACCCTTCAAAAAGAAATCCTTCAACATTACTTCACAAAAAGCAATCAATTATTAGTAATCATCTTCTTTTTTTTTTCCCATTTTAATCTATTTTCTCATGCCTATTTCACGCGAACCTCTTTTTGCCCCAAAGTTCATTTTAAAAAAATGAATAACCTCCTCTGAGCTCCAAGAAGCAATCAATTACATTTTGGGGGCTGCTTAACTAACTGGAGTACAAAATCAAATGTCATAAATCATATCCATACGGCATAACCAACCAAGTTCTAGTATGAATTGAACAGGGACTGTTAATGCATACAACATAATGTTTAGATTCGGGAATAATTATATTTGAAATCATTTACATCATATACCATTCATGTGATATAATTTGATTTAGAATATAAATTTTACAAATCAAATCATATCATATGGATTGTGTGTAATGTAAATGTCTTTAAATAGCATTCGTCAAGGTGGGATTTGGATATTGAAATGAGATGAAATGAGATGTTTTTATATTGAAAGTTTAAAGTTTAAAAAAATTAATATATATATTTTTAATATTATTATTGTTTTGAAATTTGATAAAAATAATTTGTTATTGTATTTTATGTGAGAATTTGTAAAAATTATAATGATGAGATGGAATGGTTTGAGATGATTTTGATATCCAAACTGAACCTTATGGGCTCGTATGAAAGAAAAAGAAACTAAAATGATAGGCGTCTTTCCTTGGCCAGGATAATAACTTAATGCCAATGCAATATATATGTATATACATATATTTTTTGAATTTACAGCATCTACTTAAAATGTGATGTCAACAAACGTGATCGGATTTCTCTCCATGTATATCATAGGTATTGATAGTCAAATTAAAGCACTACGATATTATTTCCACAGGACTTTCAGTACTGCCTGGCATATAAGCCAGGACTAGGAGAACATGCCGAAACCAACGTAATTATGAAGCCCTCCCACGTTCTGCCTCTTTCTTTTCTTTACTTTTGCTTTTTCCCTGCTGGTAGATGCCTAACTAACTCAACTGCCAGGGACTGCGGGTAGGGTCCTTCCCTTAATTTCAGACATCCAAAAAAGAAAATGCCACACTTTTGACTACGACTCCGAGAGATCTGATGCTCCTTTGCTTGGGTGTTCTTGTTCTTGTTGCAAAGGTTAAGGTGTTTGCCTGGTTAGACAATCTCATGGAATGCACATGCAGCGTGAACTATATGCCATCATTTTCCAACCCCACAGTGCTTGCCTTTCCTCAATCCACGCATAATTACCCGGGGGAGTGGGTCATTATCCTGCCACGAGAAAAAGGGTCTATAAAAGGGACCTGAAAATTTCAATACCCACAAATTAACACACCAAACTATTTCCCCTGTTTCTCCTTTCCCTAATGGCTTCCTTCTTTAAACCCTTCTTTCTTTTCTTCCTCCTAGTGCTTATCTTTTCTTCTCTCCAAGCTGAAGCCAGAGAGAGCAGGTTCTTTAACAAGTTCAAACGCTACATAGACCCCAAAGTTTCCATTTCTGAAGCCCCTAGTCCAGCATTAGCAGAGCCAGATATCGCACCAGCACCAGCAACATCAGAACCAGAAATAGCATCATCAACAGGAGTAGCACCGACACCAGCACCAACTTATTCAGAAAGTGAATATGGCCATGGCCTTTACGGTCAAGGATCTAGCCAATTCCCTACCAAGACGCCCTCCACCACCACCATGTTTGAAGATGAACTTCTAACTGAAGAAGTCAGCGGTGAAAGCTTTGAGACGGGCTACCCGAAGACCAACTTGTACAGTAACAATGGCAACCCGAACAATTACAACAACAAAGGCTACGGCAGCAGTTACAATAACGATAATGGGTATACAACTAACTACAATAGCAATGGCTACATCAACAACTACAATGCCAATGGCGGCTACAACAACTACAATGCCAATGGCTACTCCAACAACTATTACAACAGCAATGGGTACCAGACTGAGAGACAGGGGATGAGTGACACGCGGTTTTCGGAGAATGGCAAGTATTATGTCGATGTTCAAAATGAGAACAATCTTAATGGGTATCAAGGTTACTATGGAAATAACAAGTTCCCAAATGAGTTCAACTCCATGGGAGAGTACGAGAAGCAGGAGGAGCCTGTGCCATAAAAGGAATGGTCCATGATCGAGAGAGAGAGAGAGAGAGAGAGAGAGAGAGAGAGAGAGAGAGAGAGCTGGTTTAATTTAAAGGTGATAATGGACTCTAAATGTGTCGTGATCTCGTACGTTTTTCTTCTCTCCTACAGATTTTATTCCTACGGACCCGCGTATTAGCAAATGATAGAAGGCACTCCCTTTAGTAGTACTTGGTTAAACAATTTTATGAATAGTGCTTTCGCTTTTCTTCGAGACTGAATTGATATTGATTTTTGTGATGATGTAGAGGTTAAGTTTTATGGCCGGCCAGAGAAAAGTACTAGCAAACCTCTATTGCATGCTCTGCTTCATCCCATTCTCTCTCTCCACATTTTTCAAAGAAACAAATGAGAGGCCCTCCAGACGGACGCCGTGTTATTGGAGGTTTTACACCCTCCAATATGGGGGTGAAATAAGTTCGGCATAGTGAATTTAGTTGGGAGCGAAACACGGAAACTTATCCCATAATTTCACTCGCTTTGTTCTCTCTTTCTCCTCTCTCTCTCTCTCTCGACACGGTGCCGTGCCCTTGCCCATAAACTCTCTTTCTTTCTGCCAATATTCTCTCATTCTAGTGTATTACTTGAGTTGAGGCTCATTCAAGATATTTAGTGATATTGTGCGAGTCCTTTGATGGTATTAGAGATGTTGGTGAAATTCACAATAATATAATAAAAATTACAATGAAATTAAAATTAAAACGAAGCCAATTTGGACTGAGGCACGGAAATATCGCTCTCTTTAAGGAAATTCAAGCCCTCTGCGGTGTACAACGTCTCAAATTAACCGGTGCAACAGAAATCTTCTTGACTTGACTCCTCCAGGATACAACAGCCCAACTGATCGTCGTATAGCCCGAACCAACTCTGCACAAGTGGTTGAGCCCAAAACTCCACTTAAAGAACACCTTTCTTTTATCTGGAAATTCTCTAAAAAAAATATATACTCACTACTTTATTTTCCTTATCTCTAGTATTTACCACTCTCGAGCACACACAAAGAATATCAGACATAATAGTATGAAATTTTTATGCACCCATCTAACTGATAACCAAAGCACCTATATATAGGCTAATAAAACTTGCTCTGTGACACGGCTCATGAAGTAATCGAAGAATTACTTCAAACTTCACAAAGTTAATGCACAAAATAATAATTTGAAACTGCTGAGCCATAAAACAAAAAACCGTAAAAAAATCATAACCAATCGAACGTTAAAAAAACTTTCTCAAGCAGAGCGTTTTTCCGTCTGTTTGAAAGAAAGATAACGTATCTACATGAACCAAATTCATAGCTTCAAACCAGCACCTCAATAGCCTTTAATGCAATGAATGCCTATTGAAAGAAAACGTACAATATGACTAAGTCAATCAGATTAATTACAAATTATATTAATATGGAATAAAAAACTGCAACGGGATGCAAATAAAAAACAATATTAATGCTTTAATCCAAACGTTGCATTTTAAAAGATAATCATTACAAAATAAATTTTTATTAAAATGTAACAACAATCCCCCACTCAAATTAATAAAAAAAATAATATAAGAGAGATACTTCCAGATAAAAAGTGATTATTATGCATCATGAATGTGTGCTCTGCATTGAACCTTCACTTAGTAAAATAACAACCTTTACTCCAGAGTCAGTAGTGGTCTCAAACTTGAACTATGATTGCTTAGGAGAAATAAAGAATTATTACTCACACATAATAACCCAGGTATTGACATGAGCTTTATTAGCCAGCACATTACGGCCCTGTGCTCATCCCAGTTTCATGAGTGTATTTGAGAATAAACCCAAATCTCATAGAGAGCGGCCCTACTCTCATACTCATATAGGTGAAATCTGTCAAGGGTGTTTCTGTAATTCTTACACCCCACTCATAAGAGCTACATAATTTCATTAAGAGTTTCTTTCAAAAACTCATCCTCCACAACATTACAGGATAAATGCACTCACATCATAGGAATGAGAAATAAAATAAATAGTGCATTTCTTACGACCATCATATGATTCGTTTTTTCCATTGAACCCAGTTCTCAGGATCTCTGGTCCCCAGGTTGGGTATCCTCATACATGGCTCATGAATTTATGGGTTTTAATCTCATTCCCCTCGATGTATTCCAGATCATTTCTTTTGTGAAAGCTTTGTTTAGTGTCTCAAAGCTTTGTTTAGTGGATCCACATTAATAACACCATTAGTAAAAAAAAAAAAATCTCACAGCACTGTGTTTTTCTTCTAATGGATCTGGATTTACCATTATAATAATAGTTTTTGTACTCTACTAATTGTAGCAGTACTATCACAATAAATAAATATGAATGAAACTGATTTTTTTTTCCACAGAAAAAAAAAAAAAAACTCTCAACATAATTTACTTCTTTATTGAAGCCAAAACAATTCAATTTCATAGTTGACTTAAAAAAAAATACGGAAGCTTAAAGCAATATTGAATAAAATCTTAAAACGGCTAATAATAATATAGTGTACGTTTTAAACAAACGAAACGGCAACAAGCATAAAAACATCCGATGTTAAGAATGACCAATAACCAATTATGACTTTACTTCCAATAGCCAACATAAAAGCTTTTTGTAAACGTATAACAATCACCAATAGCCAATTATAACTTCAATTGAGCCAAATAGTTTTTTAAAAAATTAATCCCCACTAATTTTTAGATTAAAAAAATTCTCTTTTAAAAAAAAAAAAAAAACACCTCATCCAAAAATCACTTTATTCCAATATTAAAAATTAGACTGCAATTTTTATTCCATATCAAAGAAAGACATAAGCATGTGTGCCATAACATTTTTTTTAAAAAAATACATAAAAAGAAACATCCTATGCTTTATTCTCAACATTCAATTTAAACATCCCATCACAAGCATAGCCCTTGCCCACAAAAACTCCATTTTTTGTAATCACATATTGATCAGATTCCATAGTTTGTTTGAAACCCGCTTTGTTGAGTAAAAAACTTGACATCAAATTCTTCCTCATAGACGGTGTATAGAGCACATCTTTGAGCATCAATATACGTCCAGAGGTGAATTTCAATTCAACCTCACCACTCCCAAGAACCTCGATTTTACTTGAATCACCAAGCATAATAGTATTTTATTCTTCAAAGGGAGTAAAATTTTTGAACCAATCTTTATCATAGCAGACATGCCTATTGGCACCAGAATCTGCCCACCATCCTTCAACAAATTGAACCAAGTTTATGTCTGTGATCATTGCTACAAACGACTCCTCAGTTACGTTAACTTGATGATTATTTTCTTGCTTCCGAAACTTTCAAATTCGAGCAAAGTGCCCAATTTTACCACAGACAAAACATGCTAGATTTTGTGAAGGGGATCCTTGGTTCTTATCATTTTGATTTTGAAAACCCTTTTTATGAGGTCTATTAAATTTTTTGAAATCTTTTCTTTGCGGCTTCAAAAAACTATTTCTTGTATTTTGACTTTTGGGCAAGTTACCATTTTCAGAAATTAAGTTTACCTTTGTCATGGAATCCTCATTACTATTTTGAAACACCAAATCATCTTGGCCTCTAGCTTCCTCCTCTACACGAATACGTGTGATTAAGGTCTCCAATGATGTCTCCTTTTGTTTATGGCGCATCGATTTTTGAAACTCCCTCCACGAAGGTGGTAGTTTATCGATGATGCCACAAACAATTAGATTGTCTCCAATCTTGATGCCTTCGGATCTAACTTCAGCTACAATCATTTGAAAATCTTGCGCTTGCTCCGCAACGGATTTTCCATCTACTATTTGATAACGAAAGAAGCGACTTGCTGCATATTTCTTCGCTCTAGCTTCTTCCGTATCATATTTACTCTGTAAAATTTTTCAAATTTTCTTTGCAGATGTGTAAGTAGTGTTGTAATAATCATAAAACTGATCAGCAAGACAATTTAAAAGATAACATCGACAGTTATACTCATCTTTGGTATATTTTTCAATCTTTTCTTCGTGAGCTTTCACTTGTGCTTCAGTCATGTTCTCGGTAGTGATCTTGTTGGGATTCTTTGCTGTGAGAACATAAGAGACGTTGAGAAGGCTTAGATAAAAGAGAACATTGCACTTCCATCTCTTGAAATAAGCTCCTTTGAATCGGAATGGCTTGTTGAGATCTCCAATGCTTTCCGTAGATTTTTCAGTTGTAGGCTCCATGTCTAAATCTCCTTAAAATTGTTGGTGAAATTCACAATAATATAATAAAAATTACAATGAAATTAAAATTAAAACGAAGCCAATTTGGACTGAGGCACGGAAATATCGCTCTCTTTAAGGAGATTCAAGCCCTCTGCAGTGTACAACGTCTCAAATTAACCGGTGCAGCAGAAATCTTCTTGACTTGACTCCTCCAGGATACAACAGCCCAACTGATCGTCGTATAGCCCTAACCAACTCTGCACAAGTGGTTAAGCCCAAAGCTCCACTCAAAGAACACCTTTCTTTTATCTGGAAATTCTCTAAAAAATGTATACTCACTACTTTATTTTCCTTATCTCTAGTATTTACCACTCTCGAGCACACACAAAGAATATCAGATATAATAGTATGAAATTGTTATGCACCCATCTAACTGATAACCAAAGCACCTATATATAGACTAATAAAACTTGCTCTATGACACGGCTCATGAAGTAACTGAAGAATTACTTCAAACTTCACAAAGTTAATACATAAAATAATGATTTGAAACGGCTGAGCCATAAAACAAAAAACCGTAAAAAAATCATAACCAATCGATCGTTAAGAAAACTTTCTCAAGCAGAGCGTTTTTCCGTCTGTTTGAAAGAAAGATAACGTATCTACATGAACCAAATTCATAGCTGCAAACTAGCACCTCAATAGCCTTTAATGCAATGAATGCCTATTGAAAGAAAACGTACAATATGACTAAGTCAATCAGATTAATTACAAATTATATTAATATGGAACAAAAAACTGCAACGGGATGCAAATAAAAAACAATATTAATGCTTTAATCCAAACGTTGCATTTTAAAAGATAATCGTTACAAAATAAATTTTTATTAAAATGTAACAACAAGAGATAAAATTGTTTCTGTTATTTTTTCTGTTATTTCTGTTTAATTTTAGTAACAAAGTTGTATTATGTCTGTTACTTAGATATTTAAAATATTTCTTTCCTGCCTATTATACATTGTATATAAAACATTTCTGCTTTAAAGTAAAAGTACAATTATGAAGTAATACAGAATAGTTTTCAATGCTCTGCATCCTTTTGGTATTTTCTTGATATCAATCTTAATATGGTATCAGTTTGAAAAATATATTTTCACACGCAATGGTTCATTCTTCTTCAGCATCATCCTCTTCCTTTGTCAATCCTTCTTCTGATTCATCCAGTCCTTACTATCTTTATCATGGAGATAGTCCAGGATCAATCCTTGTTACTCAAGTTCTCATTGGTGACAATTACCATACTTGGCGTAGATCCATGCTAATGGCCCTAATTGCCAAACCAGTAGGTACTTCTTCTCTTTTTCATAGCTGGACCAGATGCAATAACATGATTCTGTCTTGGCTTCTTAACTCTCTTTCTAAAGAGATTGCTGCCAATGTCATATATGTCGAATCTGCCAAGAAAGTTTGGTTTGATCTTCAAGAACGTTTCTCTCAAGGCAATGGTCCTCGCATTTTTCAATTGCAAAAGTCCATTGCTTCTCTTATGCAGAATGACCTTTCTGTAAGTGCATATTTCACTCAAATGAAGGGTTTATGGGATGAATTGATGAACTATAGACCCTTACCTGTATGTTCATGTGGAGGTCTGCGTACATTGATGGCCATGCATCAACAAGACTATGTTATGCATTTCTTGATGGGGCTGAATGACTCATTTTCTCAGTGCGTGGTCAGATCCGTTTGATTGATCCACTTCCTCCCATGAGTAAGGTTTTCTCCCTTGTTCTTCAAGAAGAGCGTCAAAGAGATATTGGATCACCTTTTGTTTCTCACATTCCCTCTGCTGCACTTTCATCAACAGCAAAACAGGCTCATCAGATTAAACCTTCCAATCGCAAAGATAGACCTATTTGCTCTCATTGCTCTGTTCTCGGGCATGCTATTGAAAAATATTTCAAGTTACATGGATATCCTCCTGGATATCGCTCCAAAGGGAAATATTCCACTCCATCATCTTCAGCTCACCAAGTTGCTGTTGATTCCACCTCTTCTTTTCCACTCACACCACAACAATGTCAACAGCTTATAGCTCTCCTCAATTCTGATTCACATGTGTCTCAAACAGCCAATGTGATTTCTTCAATTGATCATCTTTCGGGTAAATTTTCTTCTATTTTTTCCATTAAAACAGCATTACCTTTGCACATTACATCTGATGATTGGATTATAGTATTGGTGCCACGGATCATATGATCCATTCCATTTCTCTTTTCACTTCTTTTCATTCTACACATTACCCATTTGTCAAAATGCCTAATGGCATTTCTGCACCAGTTACACATATTGGATCCATTCACCTCTCTCCACAGCTCATTTTGCATAATGTTTTGTGTGTACTATCTTTTCAATTCAATCTTCTTTCTGTAAGCCAACTAACCAAATCAACATCTTGTTGTTTGACTTTTTCTAGTAATGCTTGCTATATACAGGACCTTACCCATTGGAGAATGATTGAGAAGGGTAAAGCCAAAGGAGGATTATACATTCTGCAAAAATCAGATGATCATGTTACTCATTCTTGTAATTCAAATTTCAATTCTGCTTTTGTTGCCCATTCTAATCATTCTGAGTTTGATATTTGGCACAAAAGGTTGGGTTCCTTTTCTCAAATAAAATTATTGTCATCTGTTGTACCTACTGCTTCTATAAATAAAGACATTCCATGTTCAATCTGTCCACTTGCTAAACACAAAAGATTGCCATTTCCTTCTCATAGTGAGCATATTTCTTCATGCCCCTTTCAACTTGTCCATTGTGACATATGGGGCCCATTTCAATCTCAGTCATTGGATGGTTTCAAGTACTTCTTGACCATTGTAGATGNTTTGTTGGAAGAAGTTTATGTCTTTGCCTCCTGGTTTTGGTGATAAAAATGATACAAGAGTTTGTAGGTTGAACAAATCCTTGTATGGTTTAAAACAAGCATCAAGACAATGGTTTACTAAGTTTTCTTCTACCATTCTTGATCTTGGTTTTAAACAATCCAAAACAGATTACTCTTTTCACACGACTGCAAGGTACCAGTTTCATTGCCTTACTAATATATGTGAATGACATTCTCATTACTAGCAATGATCTAGAAGCTGTCAATCTTTTTAAAACATTCCTTGATTAGAAATTCAAGCTTAAGGATCTTGGGTCTTTGAAGTATTTTTTGGGTTTAGAAGTTGCAAGAAACAGTTCTGGTATATCTTTGTCTCAAAGGAAATATGCCTTAGAGATCTTATCAGACACTAGATTCATAGGCTTTAAACCTGTGAAAACCCCGATGGAACAATATCTCAAGCTCTCTCGAGCTGATGGTGCTCTTTTGGAAGATCCTAAGTCCTATAGGAGATTGGTGGGCAGACTTCTTTATCTTACTATCACACGGCCAGATATCACTTTTGCAGTTCACACCTTAAGCCAATTTATGGACTCTCCTCGACTGCCTCATCTTCATGCTGCTCAGAGAATATTACAATACATTAAAGATTCTCCTGGCCAAGGCTTGTTTTTTTCCTACTAGCTCTAACCTTCACTTGACTGCTTTTGCTGACTCGGATTGGGTTGGTTTTTCTGTCAGGACACTCAAAGATCCATAACAGGTTTCTGTATTTTTCTTGGCACATCCCTCATTTCATGGAAATCCAAGAAGCAATGCACAGTCTCTAGATCCTCAGTTGAATCTGAATATCGAGCCATGGCTAACACAGTTTGTGAGCTTGTCTGGTTACTTTCTCTGCTCCATGATTTACAAGTTCCTCATTTTCAAGCTGCTGCTCTTTATTGTGACAACAAGGCTGCCATTCATATTACCACTAATCCAATGTTTCATGAAAGAATAAAGCACATAGAAATAGATTGTCACTTTGTTCGTGACAAGGTTCAAGCAAAAGTTGTGAAGCTCTTTCATGTTTTCTGTCTTCATCAATTAGCAGATTGTTTTACTAAACCATTAGGATTTCCTTTTTTTTCTGATCTTGTATCCAAGCTGGGCCTTATCAACATACATGCTCCAGCTTGAAGGGGGTATTAGAGATAGAATTGTTTCTATTATTTCTGTTTAATTTTAGTAACAGAGTTGTATTAAGTCTGTTACTTAGATATTTAAAATATTTCTTTCCCTCCTATTATACATTGTAGATAAAGCATTTTTGCTTTAATGTAAAAGTACAATTCTGAAGTAATACAGAATAGTTTTCGATGCTCTACATCCTTTTGGTATTTTCTTGATATCAATCTTAATAGATGGAAATACAAGGCCATTGGAATGAGATTGTTTTTCTTCTGAGATTGCTTTTTTCAGCATGGAATTTATCTCTCTTTCTTCCTTGGGCGATTATATTCCAGTCACCGTTTTATCTTCCTTTTGCATATAATTCTCGCTTAATTGTTCACTACACGTAGACTTTGTCTCGCTGCCCTATGAGTCTATGACTTTGTCGACGGTGAGGACGGTGAGGGGTGAATGGACTTGCAGGGTGAGAGGAAATCGACGGTGAGGAAATCAAGGGTTGAGAGCTTGAGAGAGAGAGAGAGAGACTGAGGAAAGCCAAAGAACAGCATATAAGGTGTGAATTGGGTGGGTCTACACCCACCACTGGAGGCTTGTTATGGCCTATCTATGGAGGTATGGATGAGAGGGCACAGGAGGGATAACACGCACGGCAAATAATCATGGAGTGCACTGTTTCACTTGGGCAGCCAACTGGAATCGCACCGTTCCTTCGAGTTAATAGATGTTCTAGAATATTGTATTCACTAGTTGTTATTGCATTTCCTTTCTGTTACTTTCCAGAACACGTGTCTTTATTCTATTGCCTTGATTGTTATCCCTGCATGGATATAAGTGGGAGGGAAATACGTTGGGGGATCATCTTGTACCTAGAAATCTCTTAGACTTCTTGTTATTTTCATATGGAGAAATTGGGAGTCTCGAACATCCCAAACCATAGCTATCTTTTCTAAATTCCATTTCCTTTATTTCATCTCTTGCAATCTTCACTATCAATCTGTGTTCTTCATTTACTTTTCAAGTGGGCTCATAACAATTGGTATCAGAGCCACCGATTCTTCATGGGTGTAGTACGATTAAATAAACAACAATTATTGTTGTTAAAAAAGATTTTGGAGAAATTAGATCATATGAGTGAAATACTCGACGGAATAGAAATAAATTCCAAGAAGATGTAGGAATCTCTCACGCAGTGGGACGGCAGGAGGATGAAGAAGAAGAGGCAGTAGAGTCTGCGGAGGACGGCGCAGAATTTACAACAAATGAGGGATAAAACGCACAGTAGAGGGTCATGGAGTGCACTGTTTCACTTGGGCAGCCAACTGGAAACGCATCATTCCTTCGAGTTAATAGATGTTCTAGAATATTGTATTCACTAGTTGTTATTGCATTTCCTTTCTGTTGCTTTCCAGAACACGTGTCTTTATTCTATTGCCTTGATTGTTATCCCTGCATAGATATAAGTGGGAGGGAAATACGTTGGGGGATCATCTTGTACCTAGAAATCTCTTAGACTTCTTGTTATTTTCATATGGAGGAATTGGGAGTCTTGAACATCCCAAACCGTAACTATCTTTTCTAAATTCCATTTCCTTTATTTCATCTCTTGCAATCTTCACTATCAATCCGTATTCTTCATTTACTTTTCAAGTGGGCTCATAACAATTGGTATCAGAGCCACCGATTCTTCATGGGTGTAGTACGATTAAATAAACAACAATTATTGTTGTTAAAAAAGATTTTGGAGAAATTAGATCATATGAGTGAAATACTCGACGGAATAGAAATAAATTCCAAGAAGATGAAGGAAACTCATGCAAAGTGGGAAGACCAAAAGGATGAAGAAGAAGAGGCAGTAGAGTCTATGGAGGATGGTGTAGAAGTTGCAGCAAAAGAGGAAAATATTCCAACAAAGGTGGAAGAAATCCTCCACACCACCATTCCGAAGCATCTTAATGAAATTGCACAAGATTTCAACGAAATTTCCAATGGGAACGCAGTGTTGGCAGAAGAAAAATCTATAGTTGAAGAAGATGCAGCAGGAGAGGAAGAGAAGATTCATCTGCAGGACCAAGTTAAGGCGAAACAAAATGAAGAAGAAGCAGTCAAGTATGATTCCAACGAGCTACCTCTTTCATCAGTTCTCAGAAATTCCGTCAGAAAGTACTCCATCTTATCGTATCAACTTTCAGATCCTATTCTCCATGTTTTGTTTTTCTACTCCATTAACACTCTATCATAAATGGACGTCACCAAGATAGAGCTCTTAATCACCAAGATGCATTCCATTAACAATGTTAACGAGCCTAGGAGGCTGGTTGATCATAAATGCAAGGATGTTTCTGTACGCCTCACATGGCATCCTCCATGGAAAATATATATTGGAGAGAACTCAAAGAGTGAGGCTACCAATTCATCATCAGTAGAGCAGGACTTGGACATGTTTATCTTGGAGAGGCTTAAGAAGGTGGGCTACGAGGTGCTCTTTATAGTTGATGCAATTGATAAGTAAGTCGTTGAGCAGTTGAAAGGGTACGATGGTAATAAGCTGGTTTCTGCTACGAAGGAGAATTTGAAATTCAAGGATGAGAGCGAGGAGGAGAAGTAGAAACAAGAAGAAGAAAAAGAAGATGACCACGACGACCATGAATCCTCCAAACGACTTCGTCTTCACCATCTTAAGGAGCAATGGTTTGCATATGCATTTAACTCCTTAATTTTCTTCCCAAGAGATACTCACATCTGGTTTGGCCCTTGGGACTTCACGGGTCCTCTTTTAGAGATGTTCTACAATTACTTAAAAAACAAGTATCCAGATTCTCCTTTCAAACAATTACTTAAAAATGCAGTAGAGGTGGAAGAGATCGTTAGACTAGCCACAAGAGTTTATCCCATCCAAAATGTATGCGGCCTCTTACCCCTTTGGTGCAAGCCTTAAGTGTCGAAGCCTTGAGTGACCAAGGGCAACGTGCCGTCATCTTTGACCGGTGCTGCAAAATACTAGACGACCATTATACAAATGAAGGTCATCTTGAGATACTTTCTATGGCTGTTTACAACCATTACGAAAGGATATATGATGCCTCATTCAATCAAAAGTCAGATGTAGAACTTGGAAATAAAGGAGCTCGGGAGCATCCTCATGGTGATCACATTCAGATAGATAAAAATATCATTTTCATTTGTGGTGGAGCATTTGTTGATTTGGAGAGGACCATTTCAAAAAGAAGTCAAGATTCTATTGGATTTGGAGCTCCCAACGAGGTATATGAGTTTCTTTTTACCCTGTTTGTAATCTTTGGTGGAGAGAAATGGGAAATTTCTATGGGGTTGCAAGTTTTTGTAGATAAAATCTTTGCTCCTCAGTTGTTTGATGTTTTGCCTCTTAAAATTGTTTTTAGGCCCTTTGATAGAGGAAAAAATAATAATAATGGAAGGAACCCCTACCATCATAAAAAATAAATAAATAAAAAGTGAGTTCAGGGACTTCTTTACACAATTTGGATTTATTACCTTTGATGCAGACTAAGCTGTTGACGGTCTCTTGTCTAGTAATGCCTATTATCTCAAACAAATTTGTACTCATGTTGTGAAGTTGGGAATTCTTGGAGATTCCTTTGTGTGCATTGTCCTTCTTGCAATTTATACAGAAGGAATGACACCTCAGTTTTGATGAAATGCTTCAGCATGAGTTTCCTCCTAGTTATGGGTCTCTGGAAGGGAGGACTCCAGTTGTTGCTGCCTTTGTTCAATTTGAAAGCTGTATTGGATGGCTATCAAGTGCCTACTTAAGTCGCAAAGACGTTTAAAGATCTCCTTCAATCGTGAAGATGAAAATTCAACTGCGGGTATTATTCATTGTAATGAATTGGCACAACACAAATAACTTGATGGAGAATAGATTGGGAGATTTTGAGTATGAAGTTCAAGTTCCATATCTGTTGTTCCAGAATGCATCCCAAGAGGTTAATGGTATTTGGTTTTACAA
This sequence comes from Pterocarya stenoptera, assembly GCA_003123785.1. Taxonomy (NCBI): domain Eukaryota; kingdom Viridiplantae; phylum Streptophyta; class Magnoliopsida; order Fagales; family Juglandaceae; genus Pterocarya; species Pterocarya stenoptera. Next base: position 100,723 of record QEOT01007418.1, on the reverse strand, counting down.
TCCATGGGAGTGTAATGGTGTTGCAAATCTATTTAGTATGATACTCAATGCATTTTCAAAAGTCCCTTCAAGGTCAAAGGTAGCTTCAAGCAAAATCAAGTTTGAGGAACTTGAAGCAGTCCGAACCAAGTTGTTGAGGAAGGTCCTCTTGAGCCATCATCATCTGCTCTTGATAGAGTTAGTTGTAAATTTTATGACCTTGTGGGAAAGGTCCTTTTTAAGGGGAGAGGATTGTTATAGCCTCTCTGTGGAGGTATGGATGAGAGAGCAGAGGAGGGATAAAATGCACAGCAGAGGATCATTGAGTGCACTGTTTCACTTAGGCAGCCAAATGGAAACCCACCATTCCTTCGAGTTAATAGATGTTCTAGAATATTATATTCACTAGTTGTTATTGCATTTCCTTTTTATTACTTTCTAGAGCACGTGTCTTAATTCTATTGCCTTACTTGTTATCCCTGCATGGATATAAGTGGGAGGGAAATACGTTGGGGGATCATCTTGTACTTGGAAATCTCTTAGACTTCTTGTTATTTTCATTTGGAGGAATTGGGAGCCTCGAACATCCCAAACCGTAACTATCTCTTCTAAATTCCATTTCATTTATTTTATCTCTTGTAATCTTCACTATCAATCCATATTCTTCATCTGCTTCACAAGTGGGTTCATAACAAGGCTCCCGCTCAGAGCTCCTCCATTTCAATTTTTTTTCATATTATTTTTTAATATGTTTTTAAAACAAATTTACAATGTTATTAAACAATTTTTTCTTAATAACTAAGTAAAAATTAAAAAAATAGGAGCAGTAGCTTACAGCGGGATCCCTAGCTTTTTCCTTATGAGTTAACGACATGGCACCTTCCCAATGAGGGTGTAAAAAGCCCAAAGAAATTCTTGTAGTGTCCTCCTATAGAGATAACTCTTCTCAAATGAATGGGCAACTTGATTGGCTTCTCTTTTCGTATGGAGAACTGACCATCTGCTTGGCTCCATACGAAATTCCAAACCTACTTGGCTCTAAGTTGAATTCTCCTTGGAGAAGTTTTTCACTACTTGAACAGCATCCGCCTCCAAAATGAGTGATCGAATACCCATCTCCTTATATAATTTTGTTGCAAACATCACTGCATAAGATTCTGCAACTCGAGCATTTGCAATTAGAGTTCTGTTTGCTCAAAGAGAACCTATTACATGGCCTTCTCCATCCCTTATGATAACATTATCACTAATACCAATTGCTCATTTCCTCGAGTGAATAGATGCATCCCAGTTAGCCTTGAAAAAGTGCTTAGGAGGTTTATTCCATTTGTATTGAGTCTAACCAGAATTACTCTTCAGAACCTAAGCATTGCTTTTAGGATTTTTTTTATTTACTGTTTTTTTTACATTCGAAACTGTGCTGATTATTTTTCTGACTTTTTTTGAGTTGTTGCTTTCAGGTTTTGCTGGTTGAGGACATTCAACGTCTCGTGCTTCTGGGTTTTCATCTTCTTGGTGGTATGCTTTATATTTTGTTGCTCTCTATGGGTTGTGGATGTGAGCATTACTTCCAGAATTTTTTTCTTTGTTGTTATTTTTACATCTAAAAGTATTTTTTTCTACCATTCAGCCATCTAAAAGCCTTATAATTTGTTATATTTTCTTCCCTCCAAGTGGTAAAATAATCAACTACAGATTGCACACGAGGTAGAGTCTTTAGTTCGAATCTTTCGATTCCATCCTCTCAGTGTCCAAATTCGCTTGTGTTTTCTTTTTCTATGTTTCTATGCGACGTCATCGGCAATGGCGGAGCAGGCCATGAGTTGCAGCGGTGACTAAAAGAAGAGAGAGAGAGAGAGAGAAGAAGAAGAAGAATTAGGGTTTCATGCCCTTCATTAAGGGGTGTCGCACCAAACAGGTGGGGCTAGGCTTATGTTTCTTACTTGGGGCTCTATGGGAGAAAAAGAGAAGACTTCAGAAATTAGCCAACATAAAAAGTTTATCAAAAATAGCGTACACGACTTTGCATAAAAATTTGAAAAAAAAGTAACTCTTCAAAAGAAAAAAAAAAAAAAAACTTTAATATGGACCACCATGTTATTTTCTTTAACTTTGAATTCTGTGAATATTGAATTGAATTGTTACATTTTAAATCTAAATTTTCACATTGTTTACTTTCATCAACTATAAAAAATTGTTTAAATTTTTAAATATGCTCTTCTAATGAGTGATTAAAGCCAGACCATCTATAGAATAATATTGTTTGAACAAAAACACAGTTGTAGAAGTTTGTACTTATAAAAAAAATTGCAAACATTTGTGAAACTAGGGCTGGTTTGGTTACACATCTCATCCAATCTCATCTTATTTCATCTAATAGTTACAATTTTTTCAAATTTTTACACAAAATATAATAAACAAGTCAATTTTTTCAAATTTTAAAATAAAAATTATATTGTGACAATATTTTATTTAATTTAATCTCATATGTATAACCAAATAAGGCCTAAGATAATCTTCTATCAACACTATCACAGCAAATTGCTAGAAGTTTCCACTAAAACATTAAGTGGGAAAATAATAAAGATTTTTCTCTTGCATGTAACAACCACATTAACTAGCTATCACGATATGGGACATGACCTCCTTCTTTCCCCATCTTCTAAGCACTTATCACATTGGCAAGAGCCAGTAGACCCTTATTGATATGTATGCCTAAACCACATGAACCTGTAAATCAAACATAATTTAACAAATTTATTATTCTACATCAAATTCACAACAGATGGCTACCCAAAAAAGCCAGCAACCCCATAAACCTAATGTAACAGGATTGAAATCCCTAAACTATGGAAAGTCTCTAATATTGTAAATGTTAGATATACCTTTTTCGAAACGCATTCCAACAGCACCTATTGTTTTTGCACATGCAAAACCAATAAGAATGACTAAATGTAGTTTTGCACATAAGCTATTGTTACCAAGATCATCATTTATTGCTTAGCCAGGTTGTGAGGATTTATTTTTCGTTCTAATGTAATCATAAAGATAGCATGTGAGCTATTAGGAAACGGCGAAATAAAAAATATATGGCTTAACGTTAGAAATAAAATCAAATAATATAAGAAGAAAATGTTTTAAAATAAAAATAAGACGTGAAAGCCATATATGCAAAACGAGTAGTTTTAAATTAATTTAAAATAATGGAATGTACACCATGATTGACTATTCATATTTGACTCACAGTGACACGAGAATGAGAACCTCAAGATAGATGTGTCACCATATTTTCTTTTGTCATAACTTCCACCTCAGTCACACCAGCAAGTGTTATTCTTCTATTCACCATTTCTCTTATCTGTAGGTGAACTCTTGTCAGCATTATGGGCTTCACAAAAGATGCACATTCAGCTTTTGAGAAGAAGGATGAATCTGGGTCAAGCAAATCAAACACTCCTTCCTTGAATAACTGTCATTAACATACTAATCCTAGAAAATGAACTCAATTACTGAGACAATGAAAAATTAATAAATTGACCAAAAGTATTTGCAACCTCAATTAATGATACTTTGATAAAATAAAATAAAATTGAGAGAACGAGATACTAAATTGAAAGGGTAAAGGTAAATATATAAAGTTTCGTATATCAAGGGAGAAATGAAATCGATGGAGATATATGTGATGTAAAAACATACCTTGAGTTATCATCTAATAGGAAGGAACCACTAACAACATTGCTAGTCCTCAGTTATCATAACTCCCATGCTCGAAATAACTTGAGTGATTTGAGAACTTTTTCTTGACATATTCATGTCCAAAGAATACAATTTTCTATCACACTAAGACAACTGCTGGTTAATAAATAAAGTACTATCTAGTGCTAGTCAGACTCAACTTACATCAGTTGAGACACTCTATGTGTCACATTTTTCACCCTAATACATTGTAGCCCGGTTATGGTAAAGCATAATATTGTTCGAACAACAACACAATTGTGAACAATTATGCATATAAAAAAACAAATTGTTGACATTTGTGAAACTAAATATCTCAAATAGTTTGCTTTTATCAATTGCAAAAAAAGAAATTTAAAATTTTAATAATGCTACGGTAACAAGTGATATTATTCGAAAATAAACACAATTTTAGAATTTTTTACTTACAAAAAAACCAAATTACAGATATTTGTGAAACCTAAAATCTCACATAGTTTCCTTTCATCAATTGCAAGAAATTATTTAAACTGTTAACAATATTCTGCCTATTAGATATTAAAGTCAAACCATGTTAGAGAATAAAAGTGTTCAAACAAAACACAATTGCAGAATATTTATTCTTATTAAAAGATAAATTATAGATATAAATTATACATTAGAATGGCCGTTGCTGCAGCTTGTAGGCGATGAGGCAATCGGGAACACATTTGCGGATAAGCGGATTTAGTGGGTTTGGGATTTCAACATCAGTGTATGATCCATTTTTGACTTCTTTGGTTTCGGCTAGGGAATTGGATTGTAGGCATATTTCTGAGTACGTGAAGGACAAGGTGTGTCATCAAAGCAGGCTGAGGCTATAACAGAAACCATGAACGACGGCTTGGAAAATATGTCTTCTTCATTTGTTTCAAAGGCAGAGATGCAGAAGATTGAAATGATCCAAGAACACAATATATCCAAATTCAAGTCTGAATTCCATAGCTCACAGGAGCACCATTTTTCTTTGTTACAACATGAGACTAAAAGGGTTTAGAATGACATAGAGAAGATGCGCAATGAATTCAGGTCTGACATAAAGAAGATGCACAGTGAATTAAGGTATGAAATCGACAAAGTCACTCATACTTTTAAAGCCCACTTGGAAGCAGCAAATTATGATGTACTAAAATACTGCATGAGTACTCTTGTTTCCACCTTTGCGATTGGACTTGCTGAAATTCATATCTTAGTGTCAATTGTTGTATTGTATTAGAAGTCAATTGTTGTTGCTCAAAAGAAGAAAACATAGGTTATTCTTTTGAAGCTGCATTTTGTTTTGGAAAGAATTGAAGATTTGAGAGATAAATCCCAAGTACACAAGTAAGAGATTTGATGCTTGACCTCATGAGAAGTCTCATGTAGTAAGTGTCATGTTCAGACATTATAATTCATTTGATGCTTTCACCGAAAAAAAAAAAAAAGACAATGGCTGGTTAACAAATAAAATACTATCTAGTGCTAGTCAAACTCGACTTATATGAGTTGAGATAATATATGTGTCACATTGTAGCCTGGTCATGGTAGATCATAATTCTATTCGAACAACAACCCAATTGCAAACAATTGTGCATATGAAAAAATAAATTGCAGACATTTGTGAAACTAAAGACTTGGTATGGTTTGCTTTTATCAATTGCAGAAAAATAATTGTTTAAATTTTAATAATGCTACGCTAACGAGTAATTAAAATCAGACCATGTTATATATTAACATTATTCGAACATAAACACAATTTTAGAATTTTTTGTAAGGACGAAACTCTAAAATTGCAGATATTTATGAAACCTAAAATCTCACATAGTTTTCTTTCATCAATTGCAGGAAATTGTTTAAACTGTTAACAATACTCTGCCGGTTATAGATTAAAGTCCAACCATGTTAAAAAATAAAAGTGCTCAAACAAAACACAATTACAGAATATTTATTCTTATAAAAAGATAAATTATAGAAATTAATTGTAAAACCTTAGAATGGTCATTGCTGCTGCTTGTAGGCGGTGGGCCCAATCAGGAACACATTTGCGGATAAGCGGATTTAGTGGGTTTGGGGTTTCAATGTTAGTGTACGATCCGTTTTTTGCCACTTTAGTTTCGGTTAGGGAATTGGATTGTAGGCATATTTCTGAGTACGTGAAATCGAATGAAAATCGGTTGTTTCTCCTTAACACATTAGCCCTAGTTAGGAGATACGAGGAACAAGGTGTGCCGTCAAAACAAGCTGAGGCAATAACAGCAACCATGAACGACAGTTTGGAAAATGTGTCTCACTCATTTGTTTCAAAGGCAAAGATGCAGAAGATTGAAATGATTCAAGAATCCAATCTGTCCGAATTTAAGTATGAATTCTAGATCTTACAGGAGCATCATTTTTCTTTGTTGTAACATGAGACTGAAAAGGTTCGAAATGACAAAAAGAAGATGCGCAGTGAATTGAGGTCTGACATAGAGAAGACGCACAGTGAATTGAAATATAAAATAGACAAAGTCACTCATACTTTTAGGATCCAATTGGAAGCAGCAAATTATGATGTACTAGAATACTGCAAAGATACTCTTGTTTCCACCTTTATGGTTGGACTTGATGTATTCGTATCTTGATGTGAAATTGTTGTATTGTATTACAAGCCAATTGTTGTTGCTCAAAAAAAGAAAACATAGGTTATTCTTTTGAAGGTCCCTTTTGTTTTGGAAAGAAGGAAAAATTTTAGAGATAAATCCCAACTACACAAGTGAGAAATTTGACGCTTGACCTCATGAGAAGTCTCATGTAGTCAGTGTTGTGTTCAGACATTATAATTCATTTGATACCTTCATCTGAAAAAAAAAAATTGACAATAGCTCGTTAACAAATAAAGTACTATTTAGTGTTAGCCAAACTCAACTTACATCAGTTGGCACATTATATGTGTCACATTTTTCACCCCAATACATTGTAGCTCGATCATGGTAGAGCATAATACTATTCGAACAATAACACAATTGCAAACGATTGTACACATAAAAAAAATAAATTGCAGACATTTGTAAAACTAAAGACCTCATATAGTTTGCTTTTATCAATTGCAAAAAAAATTATTTAAATTTTAATATTGCTACGCTAACTAGTGATTAAAGCAAGACCATGTTAGATAATAATATTATTCGAACATAAACACAATTTTTAGAATTTTTTCCTTAAAAAAAAATCAAATTGCAGATATTTGTGAAACCTAACATCTCACATAATTTCTTTTCATCAATTAACAATTAACAATACTCTATCAGTTAGAGATTAAAGTCAGACCGTATTAGAGAATAAAAGTGTTCAAACAAAACATAATTGCAGAATATTTATTCTTATAAAAAGATAAATTACAGATATTAATTATAAAACCTTAGAATGGTCATTGCTATGGCTTGTAGGCGGTGGGGGCAATTAGGAACATATTTGCTGATAAGGGAATTTAGTGGGTTTAGGATTTCAACCTCAGTGTATGATCCGTTTTTGACTTCTTTGGCTTCGGTTGGAGAATTGGATTATAGACGTATTTCTGTGCACATGAAATCAAATGGAAATCGGTTGTTTCTCCTTAATATATTAGCCCTAGTTAGAAGATAAGAGGGAGAAGGTGTGCCATCAAAGCAGGCTAAGGTTATAACAGCAACCATGAACGACAGCTTGAAAAATGTGTTTCAGTCATTTATTTCAAAGGCAGAGATAGAAAAGATTGAAATGATTCAAGAATCCAAACTGTCCAAATTCAAGTCTGAATTCCGGATCTCACAAGAGCACCATTTTGTTTTGTTACAATATATGACTGAAAAAGTTCGGAATAACATAGAGAAGATAGGTAGTAAATTGTGGTTTGATATAGAAAAAATGCGCAGTGAATTGAGGTATGAAATAGACAAAGTCATTAATGCTTTTAAGACCCACTAGGAAGTAGCAAATTATGATGTACTAAAATACTACATAGGTACTCTTGTTTTCACCTTTGCGGTTGGACTTGCTATAATTCGTATCTTGATTTGAACTTGTTGTATTGTATTACAAGTGAAGTGTTGTTGCTCAAAAGAAGAAAACATAGGTTATTCTTTTGAAGCTACCTTTTGTTTTGGAAAGAAGGAAAAATTTCAGAGATAAATCCGAAGTACACAAGTGAGAGATTTGACGCTTGACTTCATGAGAAGTCTCATGTAGTAAGTGTCGTATTCAAACACTATAATCCATTTGATGCTTTCATCTCAAAAACAAAAAAAGACAATGGCTCGTTAACAAATAAAGTACTATCTAGTGTTAGCCTAAAGAAGCACATGAAAAATAAATTGTGATGCACTCAAGGTGCTTGAGGAAATGACACAACCAGAGAGGAAGAAATTTCCTTCGTATTTTTGTATATTTTTTTTTCAAATTGGTCATTACATCTGGGTGCTGTTTTATATCAGAGAACTATCCAAAGAATAAGACTAAATCAACGGTTCAGATTTACACAAGGATTAGAAATGATATTCTAGGCCTAGGACACTTGTAGCTCTTTCATTTGTTCTCTTGAAGATACTTTGTCAGATGATCTTCTTGTAGCCGTTGTGCATGAGTTTATTGTGTGCGACTGGCTGTGGTATGCGCTGTCTGGTACAGCAGTTTGATCATGAGCCCTGCCATGCGCATTACCATGCGTTGTGGTGGTTGCAGAATTTGTCATTGCTTCAATAGCTCCCCTTGAGTCAAGCGGCATCGAAGAGATGGTGAGGCTTGATCAAAGTAGCTGAAATCGAGCACTTGAGAGAAACTTGGTAAAAATATTTGCAATTTGATCTTTAGTGGAAACAAATGAAACTTTAAGGGTTTTAGTAGCCACACATTGTTGCACAAAGTGATAATCTAAGGCCATGTGTTTGGTGCAAGAGTGCAAAATAGGATTTACGGAAAGATAAGTGGCACCTAGATTATCACACTATAAAATGGGAAGGGTAGACAAGAAAATGCCAAGTTCACCAAGAAGAGATTGTAACCATAATATTTCACATTTCGTATTTGCTGCAGCCTTATACTCAGCTTCAGTCGAGGATCGAGCAACCGTGGGTTACTTTTTGGACCCCCAGGATACAAGGTGCGAACCAAGATACACACAGAATCCACCAGTGGATCGACGATCATCTGGGCAATCGGCCCAGTCAACATTAGAAAAGGTTGATAAATTAAAGGAGGACGAAGGTGAAAGATGAAGGCCATGGTGATGGGTGTGACGTAAATAACAAAGTATGCGTTTAATGGCTTTCCAATGAGGAAGCTTAGGACAATGGATGAACTGGCAAACTTTGTTAACAACAAATGATATGTCAGGACGGGTAAAGATAAATACTGTAGACTTCCTACTGTGCTACAGTAGAGCTGTGGGTCTTCAAATGAAGGCCCATCAAGGACAATGAGTTTTTCAAATGTAGACATAGGAGTTGAGACAGCTTTTGAGTTATGCATGTTTGTTTTTTTTAGGAGATATGAGGTATATTTATGCTGAGATAGGAACAGACCACCAGTGTTTCTGATAACCTCAATTCCTAGGAAATAGTGCAAGCAACCTAAGTCTTTTATTGGAAACGAATTGTGCATGGCAGAAATCAATTTAGAAATCAATTGTTTACTAGAGCCAGTGACAATAATTTCATCGACATAAACAATGACATAAATTAAATCAGAGCCATGACAATATATAAACAACGAGGAATCTGACTTAGAGGCCTAAAAATCACGAGGCAAAAGTTTGTTGCTTAATTTTGAAAACCAAGCCCGAGGGGCTTGTTTGAGACCATAGAGAGACTTACATAGCTTGCAAATGTGTGTGGGATGATCAAGATTTGTGAACCCCAACGGCTGTTGCATGTGGATAGCTTCCTCCAAGTCACCGTGCAGGAACGCATTCTGAATATTCAACTAGTGTAAGGGCCAAGACAAGGTGACAGAAATGGATAGGATGGTTCGGATGGTCACTGGTTTGACCACAGGATTGTAGGTCTCTGTGAAGTCGACCCCCGCTTGCTGATGGAACCATTTAGCAACCAGGCAAGCTTTTCGCCATTTAAGAGTTCCATCGGCAAGACGTTTGGTCTTTAGGACCCACTTGCAGCAGAGGATGTTGAGGTTGGAGTTATATGGGATGAGATCCCAGGTGCGGTTGAGGGGCAGGGCATCAAACTCGGCAGCCATAGCATCATGCCACGTGGAAAATTTAGTGGCCTCAGTGAAGGAGGAAGGTTCCTTCGGAACCTCGGAGGGAGTGGAAGCAGTGAGGTGAAGAGAGGGGTGTCGCGTAGGCCAGGGGATAGTGCCGTCTAGGCGACGGAGGGGTCTATGGACATTGTTGCTGGATCTCGTAACCATGGGGTGGATAAGAGGTGTCGTAGGATGGGAGGTGGCAAACGAAGAAGATGACGAAGGGGTGGATAGGAGGTGCCGAATGGGGGGTGCCGCAGGTTGATTCGGTCTGTGCAATGGAGATGAATGTGGTGTAGAGGAAGGAGGTGCTCGAAAAGTAGAGGAAGGAAGTGGTACGGGTGGGTTTGATCTGTGTGATGGAGATGGCTGCGGTGAAGAGAAAGACGACGCCCTATCTGGAGAGGAAGGAAATGGTGCGGGCTGGGTTGATCTGTGAGGATGAGGGTGCCGAGGCCTGGAGGAGGATGGGCCAAAGCTAGAGGATTGTGAGGTTGGAAGTGCATTTTGGTGAAGTCATTGGTAAAATGGTTCGTCGCCACTGTATCTGGGAACCACATATTGGAGTTCAGAGCTTGCTGAGGCAGGGTTGTATAATGAGCAGCAAAAGAGGTAGGTGTAGGGGCTTGATGCGCCATGTTCAAACGTTGATAACATGATGCTGCCGAGTGACCAACTTTGTTGCATATTTGACAAATCATTCGGTCAAAGGGACGATTGGAGGGCTAGTTGAAGGTCCCTACGTTGCCCACCGCGTCCACGTCGACCCCTGTAGTGGTATCCCCTGCCTCGGTTTGAAAAGGTATTCAAAGGAGCTTGTCAAACAGTAGAGTTTGCTGCATGAGAGGTACCTAAAAGCAGAGCATTGGTTTGATGAGCTAGTCGACTCTCATGGTTTAGAAGATAACTGAAAACCTGAGGAGGAGTAAAGGGTTCAGGCCGTGTGGTTAGGGAAGTAACAATGGAGTCAAAATCAGTTCCAAGGCCAGCTAAGAGATAAATAATGAACTCTGAGTTAGAGAGTGTTTGACCAGCAGCAGTAAGAGTAGAGATAAAGAGGTTGCTTTGTGAAAATAAGTGGAGATGGAGTCAGAACCCTTTTTCAACATAGCAAGTTGGTATTGGGTTTGCATTATATAAGCAAAGGATTGTGCCGAAAACATGGTCTAAAGAGTAGACCAAACATTAAAGGAAGTGGTGCACGATAAAACCTGGGCAAGAATATTTTCAGATAGAGAAGCATTTATGGCCGAGATGATCAACTGGTCTTGTAAGACCCAGTCGGTGTGTGCGGGGTTGGGAGAACTGTGAATGGTGGAGGGGGGCGCAGGATGAAGCCATCCACATTGCCAAAGAGACGATGTCCCTTCAAGAATGATTCAATCTGCGCTTTCCACAGTAAGTAGTTTTCTATTGTTAAATTAATGGTAATGAAATGGATAGAGGAATTAATGGTGATGAGGTTGAAGGAAGGTGGTAGGGAGGAGGGAGGAAAAGAAGAAGAAGAAGAAGAAGAATTTTTCGGATTGGCCATGGAAGGGGGACGTGAGTCCTAGAGGGCTCTGTATACCTTAAAGAAGCACGTGAAAAATAAATTGTGATGCACTCAAGGTGCTTGAGGAAATGACACAACCAAAGAGGAAGAAATTTCCTTTGTATTTTTGTATATGTTTTTTTCCACATTGTTCATTACATCTGGGTGCTGTTTTATATTAGAGAACTATCCAAAGAATAAGATTACATCAACGGTTCAAATTTACACAATGATTGAAAATGATATTCTAGGCCTAGGACACTTGTAGCTCTTTCATTTGTTCTCTTAAGGATACTTTGTCAAATGATCTTCTTGTAGCAGTTGTGCATGAGTCTATTGTGTGCGACTGGCTGTGATATGCGCTATCTGGTATAGCAGCTTGATCATGAGCTCTGCCATGCGCATTACCATACGTTGTGGTGATTGCAGAATTTGCCATTGCTTCAATATAGCCAAACTCAACTTCCATCAGTTGGGACATTATATGTGTCACATTTTCCACCCCAATACATTGTAGCCTAGTCTTGGTAGAACATAATACTGTTCTAACAACAACACAATTGCGAACAATTGTGCATATAAAAAAACAAATTGCAGACATTTGTAAAACTAAAAACCTTGTATAGTTTGCTTTTATCAATTGCAAAAAAATTTATTTAAATTTTAATATTGCTTCGCTAACGAGTGATCAAAGCTAGATCATTATTAGAAATAATATTATTCGAACATAAACACAATTTTAGAATTTTTTCCTTACAAAAAAATCAAATTGCAAATATTTGTGAAACCTAAAATCTCACATAATTTCCCTTCATCAATTGTAAGAAATTTTTTAAACTGTTAACAATACTCTGCTAGTTAGAGATTAAAGTCAGACTATGTTAGAGAATAAAAGTATTCAAACAAAACATAATTGTAGAATATTTATTCTTAGAAAAAGTTAAATTGCAAATATTAATTATAAACTTTAGAATGGTCGTTGCTGCAGCTTGTAGGTGGTGGGGGCAATCGGGAACACATTTGCGGATAAGTGGATTTAGTGGGTTTGGGGTTTCAACGTTAATGTACGATTCGTTTTTGGCTTCTTTGGCTTCGATTGGAGAATTGGATTGTAAGCATATTTCTGAGCACCTAAAATCGAATGGAAAGCAGCTGTTTCTCCTAAACACATTAGCACTAGTTAGAAGATAAGAGAGACAAGGTGTGTCATCGAAGCAAGCTAACGCTATAACTACAACCATGAACGACAGCTTGAGAAATGTGTCTTACTCATTTGTTTCAAAGGCAGAGATGCAGAAGATTGAAATGATTCAAGAATCCAATCTGTCCAAATTCAAGTTCGAATTTCAGATTTCACAGTAGCACCATTTTTCTTTGTTGCAACAGACTGAAAATGTTCGGAATGACATAGAGAAGATGCGCAGTGAATTGAGGTCTGACATAGAGAAGACGCGCAGTGAATTGAGGTATGAAATAGACAAAGTCCTTTTAGGACTCACTTGGAAGTAGCAAATTATGATGTACTAAATAGTGCATAGGTACTCTTGTTTCCACCTTTGCAGTTGGATTTGCTGTAATTCGTATATTGATGTAAACTTGTTGTATTGTATTACAAGTTAATTGTTTTTTTTCAAAAGAAGAAAACATAAGTTGTTGTTTTGATGCTCCCTTTTAGTTTGGAAAGAAAGGAAAATTTCAGAGATAATCTCAAGTACACAAATGAGAGATTTGACGCTTGACCTCATGAGAAGTCTAATGTAGTAAGTGTCATGTTCAGGTATTATAATCCATTTGATGCTTTCATCTAAAAAAAAAACAGACAATGGTTCGTCAACAAATAAAGTACTATCTAGTGCTAATCAGACTTAACTTGCATCAGTTGAGGCATTATATATGTTACATTTTTCACCCCAATACGTTGTAGCCCTGTCATAGTAGAGTAATATATTATTCAAACAACAACACAATTGCGAATAATTGTGCATATAAATAAATTGTTGACATTTGTGAACTAAAGACCTCGTATAGTTTGCTTTTATCAATTGTAAAAAAAAAAAAAAAATTGTTTAAATTTTAATAATGCTATGCTAATAAGTGATTAAAGCTAGACCATGTTAGATAATAATATTTTTCGAACATAAACACAATTGTAGAATTTTGTCCTTACAAAAAATACCAAATTGCAAGTATTTGTGAATTCTACAATCTCACATAGTTTCTTTTCATTAATTGCAAGAAATTGTTTAAACTGTTAACAATACTATGTTTGTTAGAGATTAAAGTCAAACCATGTTAAAAAATAAAAATGTTTAAACAAAACACAATTGTAGAATATTTATTCTTATAAAAAGATAAATTACATATATTAATTGTAAAATCTTAGAATGGCCGTTGTTGCGGCTTGTAGGCGGTGAGGACAATCGAGAACACATATTCGGATAAGTGGATTTAGTGGGTTTGGGGTTTCAACTTAGTGTACGATCCATTTTTTACTTCTTTCGCTTTAGTTGAGGAATTGGATTGTAGGTATATTTCTGAGCACATGAAATTAAATAGAAAACGGTTGTTTCTCATTGACACATTAGCCCTAGTTAGCAGATAAGAGGGATAAGGTGTGTCGTCAAAGCAAGTTAAGGCTATAACTACAATCATGAATAACCACTTGGAAAATATGTCTTACTCATTTGTTTCAAAGGCAGAGATGCAAAAGATTGAAATGATTCAAGAATCCAATCTGTCCAAATTCAAGTTCGAATTTCAGATTTTACAGTAGCACCATTTTCTTTGTTGCAACAGATTGAAAATGTTCGGAATGACATAGAGAAGATGCGCAGTGAATTGAGGTCTGACATAGAGAAGACGCACAGTGAATTGAGGTATGAAATAGACAAAATCCTTTTAAGACTCACTTCGAAGCAACAAATTATGATGTACTAAATAGTGCATAGGTACTCTTGTTTTCACCTTTGTGGTTGGATTTGTTGTAATTCGTATATTGATGTAAACCTGTTGTATTGTATTACAAGTTAATTGTTGTTTCTCAAAAGAAGAAAACATAAGTTATTCTTTTTGAAGCTTCCTTTTATTTTGGAAAGAAAGAAAATTTTCAGAGATAAATCTCAAGTACACAAATGATTTGACAATTGACCTCATGAGAAGTCTCATGTAGTAAATGTCGTGTTCAGGCATTATAATCCATTTGATACTTTTATCTAAAAAAAAAAAAAAAAGACAATGGTTCGTCAACAAATAAAGTACTATCTAGGGCTAGTCAAACTTAACTTGCATCAGTTGAGACATTATATATGTTACATTTTTCACACCAATATGTTGTAGCCTTGTCATAGTAGAGTATTATATTATTCGAACAACAACACAATTGCGAATAATTGTGCATATAAAAAAATAAATTGCTGACATTTGTGTACTAAAGACCTCGAATAGTTTGATTTTATCAATTGTAAAAAAATTGTTTAAATTTTAATAATAATATGCTAACGAGTGATTAAAGCTAGAACATGTTAGATAATAATATTTTTCGAACATAAACACAATTATATAATTTTGTTCTTACAAAAAATACCAAATTGTAGATATTTGTGAAACCTAAAATCTTACATAGTTTCCTTTCATTAATTGAAAGACATTGTTTAAACTGTTAATAATACTATGTCTGTTAGAAATTAAAGTCAGACCATGTTAAAAAATAAAAATGTTTAAACAAAACACAATTGCAGAATATTTATTCTTATAAAAAGATAAATTACAGATATTAATTGTAAAATCTTAGAATGACTGTTGTTGCGGCTTATAGGCGGTGAGGACAATTGGGAACATATTTGTGGATAAGTGGATTTAGTGGGTTTGGAGTTTCGACATCAGTGTACGATCTATTTTTGATTTCTTTGGCTTTAGTTGGGGGATTTGGATTGTAGGTATATTTTTTAGCATGTAAAATCAAATAGGAAACGGTTGTTCCTAGTTGACACATTAGGTCTAGTTAGTGGATAAGAGGGACAAAGTGTGATGTCGAAGCAGGCTGATGCTATAACAGCAACCACGAAAGACAGCTTGGAAAATGTGTCTCACTTATTTGTTTCAAAGGCAGAGATGTAAAAGATTGAAATGATTCAAGAATCCAATCTGTCCAAGTTCAAGTCCGAGTTCTAGATCTCAGAGGAGCACCATTTCTCTTTGTTGCAACATGAGATTGATAAGGTTCGGAATGATAAAGAGAAAATGCACAGTGAATTGAGGTCTAACATAGAAAAGACGAGTAGTGAATTGCAGTATGAAATAGACAAAGTCACTCATGCTTTTAGAGCCCATTTGGAAATAGCAAATTATGATGTATTAAAAAACTACATTGATAATCTTGTTTCCACCTATGTGGTTAGATTTGCTGTAATTCGTTTCTTGATGTGAATTTATTGTATTGTATTACAAGTAAATTGTAGTTACTCGAAAACAGAAAACATAAGTTATTCTTTTGAAGCTGCCCTTTGTTTTGGAAAGAATGGAAGATATGAGAGATAACTCTCAAGTACACAAGTGAGATATTTGATGCTTGACCTCATAAGAAGTCACATGTAGTCAGTGTCGTGTTTAGACATTATAATCCATTTAATTTTTTGATCTAAAAAAAAAGAAGACAATCACTCATTAATAAATAAAGTATTATTAAGTGTTGGTTAGACTCAACTTACATCAGTTGAGACGTTATATGTGTCACATTTTTCACCCTAATACATTGTAATCAGGTTATGATAAAGCATAAAATTGTTAGAACCACAACACAATTGCGAATAATTATGCATATAAAAAAATAAATTGTAGACATTTGTGAAACTGAGGACCTCGTATAGCTTGCTTTTATTAATTGTAAAAAAAATTGTTTAAATTTTTATAATGCTACGCTATGAGTGATTATAGGTAGGGCATGTTAAAAAATAATATTATTTGAACATAAACACAATTTTAGAATTTTGTACTTACAAAAAAACCAAATTGTAGATTTTTGTGAAATCTAAAATCTCACATAGTTTCCTTTCATCAATTGCAAGAACTTTTTTAAGTTGTTAACAATACTCTGCAGTTAGAGATTAAAGTCTGACAATGTTAGAGAATAAAAGTGTTCAAACAAAACACAATTGCAGAGTATTTATTCTTATAAAAAGTTAAATTATAGATATTAATTGCAAAACCTTAGATCTCACATAAGTTGTTTTCATCAACTCCAATTGCAAAAAAGTGTTACACTTTTAACAATATTATCTCAATTAATGATTAAAGCCAGATTATGTTAGAGATTAATGGCATTTGAATAAAAAAACAATTTTAGAGAATACCATTATTTGAACAAAAACACAATTTTAAAAATTTGTACTTTACAAAAATAATTTGCAAACATTTGTGAAACCTAAAATCTCAAATAATTCGCTTTCATAAAGTGCAAAAGTTGTTTAAGTTTTAATAATGATCTACCATGAAAGATTTAAAAAGTCAGGTCATGTTATAAAATAGAAGTCCTTGAACAAAAATACAATTGCAAAACTTTGTTCTTTTAAAAAATTGAATTGGACATATTTGTGGAATCTTAGATATTATATTAGTTACTTTAATCAATTGAAAAAAATTATTTGACCTTTTAACAATGCTCTATCAATTAATGAGGCCATATTAGAAAAAAATATTGTTCAAACAAAAATGCAATTGCATAAATTTGTACTTTTAGGAAAACAATTGTAGGCATTTATTAAACTTAATGTCTCAAATAATTTGTTTTGATCAATTGTAGAAAATTGTTTAAACTCTTAAGTGCTCTGCTAATGATAGATTAGAACCAGACCATGCTAGAGAATAAAAGTGTTCGAACAAAAACACAGTTACAAAATTTGTATTTATAAAAAAATAAATTGCGGACAACTATGAAACGTAAGATCTCACATAAGTTACTTTCCTCAACTGCAAAAATTTTTATAAGTTTTTAAAAAGCTCTACTAATGAGCGATTAAAGTCAATACATGTTAGAGAATACTGTTATTCGAATAAAATCTCAATTACAAAAATTTGTACGTTTTAAAATAAATTGCAAACATTTGTAAAATCTAAGCGCTCACATATTTTGATTTCATCAACTGTAAAAAAAAATTTAAGTTTCTAAATATGCTGAGTGATTAAAGTTAAATCATCTAGAGAATCGTATTGCTCGAAATTAACTGCAAAAACTTGCACTTATAAAAAAAATAAATTGTAGACATTTTTAAAACTAAATATCTCACATAGGTTGCTTTCATCAATTGTAAAAAAAATTTTAAACTTTTAATAATGCATTGTTGATTAATGATTAAAGTCAAGCCATGTTAGATAATACTACTATTAAAATAAAAATATAATTGTTGAAGTTTATACTTATAAAAAAGATTGCAAACATTTGGAAATTTAAGATCTCACAAAATTTGCTTTCATCAATTGCAAACATTTTCTGAAACTTTTAAATATGCTATGTTAATGGGAGATTGAAGTCAAACCACGTTTGAGAATAAAAGTATTCAAACGAAATCACAATTGTAGAAATTTGCACTTAAAAATAAATAAATTGCAGACATTTGTGAAACACAAAATGTCATATAGGTTACTTTCATCAATTGCAAAAGATTGTTTAAGTTTTTAACAATGCTCTGCCAATGAACAATTAAAGTCAGGTCATGTCAGAGAAAATTATTGTTTGAATAAAACACATTTGCAAAAATGTATACGTATAAAAATAAATTGCAGACATTTTTTAAACCTAAATTTTCACATAGTTTGTTTTCATCAATTGTAAAAAATTGTTTAAGTTTTAAATATGATCTTCCAATGAGTGATTAAAGCCAGACCATCTAGAGAATAATATTGTTCAGATAAAAACATAATTGCAGAAATTTGTTCTTATAAAAAAATAAATTGTAGACATTTGTGAAACTAGCGGCTGAGTTCGGGATGTTTCGGTCATCTAGAAAAGAGACGTTCACATTATAAGTAATCCTTAAACTAACATTTAAAATAACTATTGTTGGAAACTGTGAAATTGTAAATCGTGCAATCTAGTTATGAGTTGGCCAGATGCCATGTGAAGTGATGAGATTGTTATGCATTTTTTATATGGTGGTGTTCTGTGAAGTGATGGGAATATGTGGAGTTTGTGTTGTGGTTATATATCGTATGAAGTGATAGGATCAAATATGGAGTTGTGTTATGGTTGTATGCTATGTGAAGTTATGAGATTATTGTGCAATTTGAGATGTAATTGTTTATTGTGTGCAGTTTGTGATATGATTGTATATCGTTTGAAGTGATGAGACTATTGTACAGTTTATGATGTAATTATTTTAATTTATCATGTGTTAAGTTAAGTGATATATAAATTGCATATGACTATGTGTATGGATTCCAAGAGATTTTCAAATTGTGTTATGTGAACTAGGTGTAAGGTGCTTGAATGGGGGAAAGGAAATGAGAAGTTTTAAAAACTTCATAATTCTCGTTTCGTTTTCTAAAATTATTTTATAAAACTTTGCTAATGTGTAATTAAAAATACATTTTGTAGTGATGCGATCCTAATACATTTTGTAACACCCTCTTCCCTAGGGTTATGAATCTCACATACTTACCTAAATAAAGTTAGACAAGAAGCTTGCATAATTAAATAAAACATTGTTTATCACATATAAGAGTTGATAAAATAAGCCATGTCTTAAACAACATAGCCAAAATTTCCAATCCAACTGAAATAGAAAAGAAAGTCACACAATAAAGTCACTAAGTTCTTTGTTTGCTTCTTCTAAGTTTGGCTCACCTACTCGTACTGATCATCATCTTCACCTGGGTGGTTAAAAACATGAAATTAAAACTAAAATAAGTCAAAGATTCGGTAAGAAATCCAAACGTAAGGTTTTCATAAAAGTTTTTATGCTGAGAGTCTGCAATCATAACTAGTCATGCTGACTATGCATGAGTTATCTTGATTTATCTGAATTAATTGACTAATTTAATTGTTCTGACTTATCTAACTGGCCAATATACTTAATCATATGCGCAAAGTTATGCACCAACCCCACCCACGGCCGTAAAGGGAGCAGCTGAGGTAGTATTCTAGCATATTCCAGTGGACCACGTTTGAGTCTGTGGCTTGCACATCTACCTTGAATTTGCATTGGTACCATGCATCTAAATGACCATATAATTAACTTGATCTTATTTTATCTTGCACTTGAATTTAAGAAAGTTGATGTGTCTTATGCAACATGAGATATATGACATACATAATAATATAAATAATTGTAAAATGTTGAATCTGAACATGATGTAGAAAATTAAGATATCAGTATGCTACGATGAATGACATACTTGCATAAATCATAACATGCGTGATATACAAAAAGTGGCTATACAAGAACTAGTTTTAATAATAATCTATCTAAACTAATTAACATATGCTAATTCTAATTTATGATCAAGCTACTTATATCATTGCATTGTTTCCTAGATTTCACTTCGTAGTTTGACACCTATACAAAGTATGAATAATCACTAATGCTTTTAGAAAAACGTGTCAAATATTCTACTTAATTAAATAAATATAGACTAGCTAAGGAAATTCAATCTAATAGAATATTCAATTATATACTGAAATTAATAACTACTAATATCATATAATTATTTAAATAATAATATCATAACTAGTCTTTCAAATATAATCTAGTAAGGAACATATTTTTATCTAAATCTATTAAATAATGGTGGAAATATTTAGTTCATAAAATAGATTTAAATTACTTAATATTAAAATTCTTGTAAACGATTATTATAGTTTGT
The DNA here is from genome assembly GCA_003123785.1 of Pterocarya stenoptera. Classification (NCBI taxonomy): domain Eukaryota; kingdom Viridiplantae; phylum Streptophyta; class Magnoliopsida; order Fagales; family Juglandaceae; genus Pterocarya; species Pterocarya stenoptera. The sequence continues at coordinate 80,409 of QEOT01007418.1, read as the reverse complement.
AAAAGTAAAGTTTATAGGCTAACATATTTATTCAATTTAAAACTAAGTCTAACATAAATATTAATATAGTTTGTAGAAATATATAGAACCGAGCCTAACAAAAAGTTTGAGCCAAATATAAGATACAATTCTAAATTAATATCCATTCCACATAAACTCAACTCAAAACATAAGTCCAATAAAAATCAAGCCCAGTCCTAGTCGAAGACATAGGCTACGTTTGGATAGTGAAAGTATTTCATCTCATTTTATCTCATCTCATCGCATCATTACAACTTTTCTAACTTTCCATACAAAATATAATAAAAATTCAACTTTTTCAATTCTCAACACAATAATAATATTAAAAAATAATATTATGACATTATTTTATTCAACTTTCAACTTTCATCTCAACTGAACTCATTATTCAAAAGGTACCATAATCTGCCATGGCTTACATTCAAAACGCAGCAACGTAAGAACCCTTAAAAATAATCTTCAATATGTTGTACGGGAAAGTTACATGGCAAAGGATTAAAGGGTATTTAAATAAAAGTATTTAATGTGTGGTTGCATTTCTGGCAAGCTAAAACAAAGTAAAGTTTGCTTTCGAAATCACAAAAGCATGGGGTTGAAACTCACTGAGGGAGAAGAAATGTGTGATGGAACCAGAGGTGGCCGTAGCCAAAAGTCACGATAGCACCCAAGATCAACGATGACGAAGGAGATGGGAGAGCACTTAGGCTACGTTTGGAACCCCAACTCATCCCAACTCATCTCAACTCATCTCAACTTATCATTACACCTTTTTCAAATCCCAATACAAAATATAATAAACAATTCAACTTTTTCAAATCTCAAAACAACTTTAATATTAAAAAATAATATTCTAACAATATTTTATCATCTCAACTCAACTCAACTCAACTCACTTCAATATCCAAACTCACTCTTAAAGAAAGGAACTATCTGTTGTCGTTAGAGACAAAAACACATGGAAGAAAGAGAAGAGAAGGAAGAGGGGGCTTACTGTAGCGCTGCAAGGTGACGAAGGGTGACTGGTCGCCAGTTTATGTGGTTGTTGGCATATTTTGTGATGGCTCCCAGTGGTGGCTTCCGACGAGGTAGAGAACGACTAGCATTCTTTGTTTTGGAATGGGAAAACAAGGGGTTTTATGTTGGTTGTTTATGATAGCTATGGCTTGGCTTTGCATGGAGGAGCATGTGGTGGAGAGAGAAAGTTATAGTGTAGTGGCGTTGGCCTTCTTGGAGGGTGTTGTTTCTGCTGTGACAGTGGCGATTGTGTCGTCGTACCACAAACACTTGTAAGAACTAATACAAATTCTTCATGCTCAATGGCTGGTGCTCGTCCATGTGGTGCGACTGGGGAGGACGAGATGCTTGCATGGGGAGATGACAGTACCTGCAGTAGGTTTTACACCATCATTGTAGGCTATTTGAGGCAATGCAAGAGGTGTCGCCGTGAGGTTGTTGTGTGGTTGCTAAAACATAGGTGTTTAAGCGAGCGGTTTACAATGCAACTGTGGTTGGTTCTCCGACATAGCTGGGGCGACGTGTGTTGTGGTTGAGGGAAGAGATAGGGGTGAGTTCTGACTTTTATAGGCCAAATCCGACTCCCACTTGTGTAGACTCCGATCTAACTCGTCAAAGCGGAGTTAGATTTGGGCTTTAGCTTTGGGCTTTTTTTTAGCTTCATATTTAGCCCATTTAAAAAAAAAAATTGCGGGCTTTCAAATTTCATCATTCCAAATAATTAAAAACTAAAACTAAATCATTCACTGTTAATTTACTTCTATACTAATATCTAACTTATTTTTATACTAAACTTATACTATAATGTCTAATTACATGTTATCATACTATAATATTGCATATTATTTTTAGTGTCTAATTACATATTATTATACTATAATATTATATATTATTATATTATACTAGTGTATAACTTATTTATAACTTATTTCTATACTAGACTTATTTCTAGTGTGTAATTACATATTATTATATTTTATTAAATTAGTATTATGTGTTATTAACTTATTATATATACTAGACTTACTAATTATTTTTATATTAGTGTCTAATTTATTTCTATACAAGATTTATACTATAGTGTCTAATTACACGTTATTATATTAATGTCTAACTTATTTCTAACTTAATTATATATTAAACTCTCTAGTATCTAATTATATGTTATTATACTTTAGTAAATTAGTATGTGTTATTAACTTGTTATTCTAGACTTACTTAAATACTAGTGTCTAACTTATTTCTATACTTGATTATGTATGCTAGTAATACTATGATATTTATGTATAGTAATTATTATTGGTTAACTATATAAGTTCTAGTTATATAACTATATAACTATACTAGTATATATGAATATATAGATAAATATATATTTTTATAACATATGTACAATATCAAAGTTAGATTCAAAGTAGAAGTCGGAGCATAAAGTTGGAGTTGGATCGGATTGGACTCAGAGTCATTTCAACGACTCCGTTTTATCGGAATCAAATTCAAAGTCCAGTTTTCAAGTTTTTGCTTAGCTTTAGAAAGAGAGGTAGAGGAGCTTGGGTCATGGCTTGAGGCACTGGTGCGGCAATCCTAGTTTTGTGATGAAGGGGATGAGTGCATATATATATTTATATATATGCACACACACACAAACAGAAACCCTAGCTATACTAGAGAGGAATAGAGTTGTGATTTCAACATGGGTAAATTGACAATCTAATTGTCGTAATTTTCTGGACTAAGAAATCACCCTGAAGACGATGTAAAGGGTGGAAGACCTCCAATGAATAAAATCACATTTTAGAAAAATATAGATGTATATATATACACTAGGTAGAGAGCAACGTGCAAAGCACGTTGCCTAGTTGAGCGGGAAAAAAAAAATTTACTACTCAGTTGTTTGAATTTTATTTATGCAGTTTGAGATGATTTTTCATATCTTAGGTGAGAGATAGATTGCTTAGAGTTGCATCGCGCACTAAATTGAATATACACAGCTTAGAGATAAACATGTTAAACATTTTTAAAAATAAAAAAACACTAATACACTAATAGTCAATTCCTTAACCATTAAAAAAATTAAATGCATGAGCGGTTAAAATGAAGATATAAATTGAAGAGACATAGTAGTATTATTTAATTTTTTTTTTAAAGCACCCTAGAGTCTAGACAACATGCCTCATGTATAGCGAAACCCCCTGTCCAAAACTTTTATGATGGCATATAATTTACTCCTCAAAGCATAATTAACATCCGGTGAAAAGGCAAGAGTAATATTTTGGATAATGTGCATAGTAATCGAATGCATGTGACAAAGGGATAAGAGAGAAGATAATCATCATTTTCAACTGGCATGCAGTACTTTTCCCACATGGATCCTTCCACTCTTTGAAAAATATGAATTGGATTTCCATCTACTAATTTCATTTACACCAACAGCTAAAATCCTCCATTCAAGTAGACCCACTTGCAGGCTCCAATATCAATCTCCTAAAAACGATGGCTAAATATTTATGTAATGATCAAATCAAATAAGTTAAAACACAATCATGAAACATAATTACATGCAAACAAGTATGGGCAATTTTGATCTCCAGCATCGAATGCCATCTAAATAAGTTGAGTACATGCCTAAATGAATATGGTTAAAAATAATAATGTTAACTATGGATATGTAATTATGGACAATTTTGATATGCAACATCGAATGATAATAATAATTTATCCAAAAGATGTTATCTATTTCTTATAAAAGAAAGATATAATGCATAATTAATTAAACTTAGAAAACATCAAATATTGTCCATAGCAAAAAAAAAAAAAAAAAACAAAAAAGAAGAACAAAATAAAAGATATAATGCCATATCCACCACTCTAGCATTGCTGCCACTACTATTCTTCTTCAGGAATATAACCAACTGCAACTGACTTTCCATAGAAACCATTTGAGGCATTTTCCTCAGAGTTTAGTGAACTTCCACATTTCTCAAAAGAGTTCTCTATAAACATATTCTCGTTATATGAAATTATTGAGGCATTATTGGAGATATTGTTTGTACTGAATTGTGGCATCATGTAATTGGTACTCTCTGACTGAAACCAACTTTGGACATCTTGTGGGTGAGAAGGTATTCCGTAGCACTTTTCATTAGGGTTTCCATTGACAGAAGCATCAAGAAAGTTTTGAGCTGCTTGTAATTCCTTTAGAGATGCTAGTTGAGTTTGTAGATTTATAACCTGCAGGAAAAAAAAGTAAAATGCCATTTATTAATTAAGAGTTAACCCAAATTAGGGTTTCAATCATTATATATAAAAAGAGAACCTGCTGCTGAAGAGTCAAAATATATGAAAAAATGCCATAAATAGGATCTTCAAGCCTAGCCTGCGCTTCATACAAGATTGTGGCAGCTGCTTTAGAACGATCACTCACCGGGACCTGAGCAAGGAGCTTCGACACATTACCTGCACCGAAAATCTTATTAACAGCGGAAAAATTGCTAATTCCTTGTTTATAGCAGAAATAAGGGGCAAAAATACATCCCCTAACACATTTCCTTCTAAGGAATCTGCAAGCTCCACAAGAAAAACCAAAACCAGTCATCTTGATGGTTGGTTTTAGTCGAGGGGGGGTAAAATACCTGGATCAAGGAGGAAAAAAACCATAAAGTCTGGAACTCGCAAAACAATAAGCCAAGAGATGCCACAAAATCCGGAGCTACCTCGATCCTGGCCAAAAGTGACTAATTATTTATATGTATGTTCATTTTCTTTTTTTTTAGCTGGTAGTATTCAAAACAAAACATTGTTTAAATACAAATAAAATCAAATATTTGTTAAAACACAATCATGAAACATAATTACGTGTAATCAATAACAATGAATTCTGATTGCATTATTTGTCTTCTTTTTTCCTGATTATTAAATTTTGAAGTCTGACAAATGTCATAAATCAATGAGTCTTGAGTTTCTGATCTATGCTATAAAGCTCAAGCCAACAACGCTTTAGAGCCTCGAGCTTCGCCCAAAACCCCGATTCTTGCTGTAAAGCATGAGCCAACAAATGCTTTAGAGCATGAAAAATGAGTAAATTTTGAGTGCATTATTTGTCTTCTCTTTTCCTGATCACTAAATTTTGGAGTCCGACAAATGTCGTAAATCAATGAGTCTTGGATTTCTAATCTATGCTATAAAACTCGAGCCAACAACGCTTTAGAGCCTCGTAGGTTACTGTCACGGGTTAGTGAGGTTGATCAACTTAAGATTCAAATAAATCAATTGCAACAAAAACTTGCCAATAAAAGGAGAAAGAATAAAATATTAAAACGCAAAAATAGGGAGTTCAAGAAATATGTGGACCATATGCTCAAGCCATGCAACCACGCATAAAGAAGCTAGAACGAAGGGGTACAAATACAAAGTGAACAGCAGTGGTTAACAGCTTTGCCCCAAACCCCGATTCATGTTGTAAAGCATGAGTCAACAAATGCTTTAGAGCATGAAAATAAATAAATAAATAAATTTTGAAAGTTACATGGAGGAGAATCTTCGGTCAAGTGGACTTGCTTTGTTGTCTCAACATCATTTGATTTGTGGTGCGGTTCGGTGCTTGATGAAGTAACCTTAGTACCCGATTCTGCTACTTCTTGTCCTAAAGCTAATTTTAGGCTTAGGTTACGATGTATACTGATTTTTTGTGTGGTTTACAGTGGGTGTAGAGTTGGATAATTGGCCTGGTAAGTTCATTTTACCCCCAACTTATATAATAAAGTAAATAAATAATAAAATAATTCACATCTTTTGATAGATTATTATTAGAAAAATGATTTAGTCACAAAAGGATTATACAAAAATAAATCTACAAACTGGTGTCATCTTGATCATAATTACTTTTGATCATTGTTTATTGATCATCATTACTTTAGCACCTTTAGTGGAGCTAAACTTTATTAAATATTTAAAGCGCATTTAGTGCTGGTTTACTTTTGTTGATATTGTCTTGATCATCATTACTTTTGATTAGTTAAATAAAATATGTATCCAGCATATCCTATAATCTGATAGCTTGTCTTGTTCTCATTTTCATCCCTATAAAACCAGTCTTAAGTTTCATTTTATTTGCATCAACTCTTTTTTTTTCTTTGAAATCTATCTACATTCTCGATTTCTAAGTTTTTTCTTTAATGGCTTAGCAATCTTCTTCCAACAATCTCCTTTTCCATTATATGGGATATTCTGCATCTTGGCCACCAATTATTTCTATATCCACTATAGGTGCCATGCAGCATGAGAATGATCTGACTAATAAGTCAGATGATGACATCATTTATGAACTGGTGAGCCTCGGTACTCGATACTCATCAGCCATAGTTGCATTTTCCCGACGATTGCAGTCCAAAACTCGTGAGGTTGAAAAGCTTAACGAGAAGATTTATGAATTTCAACGACTTGATCATGAATATAACAAAAAAATAGAAGACTTAAAGCAAGAGAATAAGGATTTAAAATCTTTACTTGCTTCTTCATTTCAACTTTCTGCTCCTTTAGATAAGAATAACATGTCGACTTATGAAGAACAAGAACGTTTGAAAAGTGAGGCTAAAAGTCTCAAGTTTTTGTAAGTCGTTTGAAATTATAAAATAAAAAAAATTTTGTGCATGCATCATTCCTGTTTATCTCAAAGCTGTGTATACTCTTATTATCTCTCATCTAAGAACTGAGTATCCATCTAAACGAACCACTCAATCAACCAATTATTATTATTTGAGATAAGTTATAAAGCGTTTCTCCTAACTAGTGTAATTAGAGAACCACTCATTTGCATTTGATTGACTAATATAATATATCTCTACTTATTCTTCTCTTCATAGAAGAGCCTCTCGATATCAATGAATAGGAAATGAACAATAATGATACGTTTGGAACATCTTCTTCATTAATTCTTCGAGCTCTACTATGGGTCCCACCTAGATTGGTTTTCGCTGAGCCTTTGAATGTTCTGGACCTCTATATAATAAATCATTTCCACCCTTTTGAAATATAGAACAATCTCTGCATTTCTCATATTTCTCGTTTTACTCTCAATTGTCACAACTTCTCTCAATCTCATAACTTATTAAATGGCCAACCAACATTCTGTTAACAATATTCCTGATCTGAATCAGGCATCATCTACTACTCCATCATTATTCATATGTCCTGAGGCTGTCAACACCATGGTTGGGGCAGAGATATATTTTTCTACCCGATCCGATGCTGAGGTGGTTGCAGGAACGAGAATGTTGGGTGTCCAATATGTTGCTGCCATTAATGCTATGTCCCGGAGATTTCTTTCACGAGAGAATGAAGTTGACAAACTTAAATTTGAGATTTTTGAATTGCAAGAAAAGCTTGCAAATAAATGTCGAAAAAATAAAATATTCAAACACGAAAATAAGGAGTTGCGGAGATATGTAGAATATTATGCTCAAAAACTTTAACCATGCATAGAAGAGATGAAACGAAAGGGAGAACAATTACAAAGTGAACAGCAGCGGTTAATAGCAAAAGTTCAAAGTTTACAAAGAACAGGGGGTTAATCTATTGTTTAATCTTTGCTGGCGTAAGAGTTATGTTGTTTCATTTGGCTAGCATTTACATGTTATTTTGTCTTCACTTTTCTTTTTTTTATGTTTTTTTTAAGTAAATAAATAAATTTTGAAAGTTACATGGAGGAGAATCTTCGGCCAAGCGGACTTGTTTTGTTGTCTCAACATCATTTGATTTGTGGTGCGGTTCGGTGCTCGATGAAGTAACCTTAGTACCCGATTCTACTGCTTCTTGTCCTAAAGCTAAATTTAGGTTTAAGTTACGATGTATACTAATTTTTTGTGTGGTTCACAGTGGGTGTAGGGTCGGGTAATTGGCCTAATAAGTTCATTTTACCCCCAACTTATAAAAAGTAAATAAGTAATAAAATAATTCATATCTTTTGATAGATTATTATTAAAAAAATGTTTTAGCCACAAAAAGATTAAATAAAAATAAATCTACAAACTGATGTCATCTTTATCATAATTACTTTTGATCATTGTTTATTGATCATCATTACTTAGCACCTTTAGTGGAGCTAAACTTTATGGAATATTTAAAGTACATTTAGCGCTGGTTTACTTTTGTTGAGATTGTCTTGATCATCATTATTTTTTATCATTCTTTTCTTGTTATTATTACTTAGATATAGTCACGTAATATGTTTAATTTTAAGAAAATGAACTCAAAAAAGGTGAAAGATAAATATATATTATCTCAAACACGTAATTATGTTTCATAATTGTGTTTTAATTTGTTTGACTTGGATAGTGTAACTTCATCACTTTAAAACATAAAAAGGCAACAACTCACTTCAGATATCCTTTGCTTAAAATGGGATACAAGTGGGATATTATATAGATATTATAATCAGCGTTTTGGGGGTCATAATCAGCTTTTTGGGGAGTTCATTGTATGTTGTTCTTGTGCAAGTCAAGAGAAGACATAGTCATAATTGTTGAGGTGGAGGCGAAGGACAAGGGAAAGCATCTGGCAGGGCTCAATGATTTAGATATGATCTACAACAAACCAATAATTAAAACTAAAATCGAAAAGTTAAAAGTAGATCAAAATTATATAGGATAGATCAAAATTAAAGCACTTGTTTATCTAATTATAAGTATATATATAATATTGTAAATAAGGAGATCACCTTAATGCGTGGGTGTGGATTAGACATGCACTAAAATATATTTATATAATATCCAACTTGTATGGGTAGGTTTCATAGGTTGTGGTGTTCGATGAAGTGACCTTAGAATCCGATTTTGCTGCTTTTTGTCCTAAAGCTCAATTTAGGCTCAGGTTACGATGCACACTGTTTTTTAGTGCGGTTCACTGTGGATGTAGGGTCGGATAATTGGCCTGATAAGTTCATTTTACCCCCAACTTATATAAAGTAAATAAATAATAAAATAGTTCACATCTTTAGAATAGATTATTATTAAGAAAATGTGTTAGTCATAAAAGGATTACACAAAAATAAACCTACAAACTGATGTATCTTATATTAATAATTTGTTTAACTTGCATCATTACATAAATATTTGAAAGGCATGCGAAGAAGACGTAAAAAGCTTTAGGACATCTGACATTTTCCTACCATACAAATAGAAATGCGATAGGGCATAAGCGAAATCACAAGTCCTAAAAACCTAGGGTCCCACTCCTATAAGAAATAATAAATTTAAGAGTGCTTTAGGTTTTATAAGCTCTAAATCATGGATATTATAAGTGAGAGATGGTGGGTTACTGTGGTTAATGGGACACATTTGAGTAGTTTGCTGCCCCATTTTGACCGCTGGCAGGTACGCCCAGCATAAAAGAGTTTTTTTTTCATATTTTTTTAACATATTTAAATACATTTAAAAAAAAACATCAATACATTTAAAATCACTTTATTAATCATTAAGTAAAAAAAAACATGTATGGTACTTTTTTTATAGGGTCATGAATAAATAGATGTGATTCACTGCTTCTATTTCTTGAAGTGTAATTTTGTCATGGTCTTGGTTAATTGATATGGTTTCTCATCATCTTTATGAGCATATTCTCAAATAAAATAATAAGAACAATGATTAGATGTCTTCGGCAATAACATGAATTAACAAATAGCATATTTATGACACTTGTCGACATTTTGCATCCAAAAAACAAATGCAACTAAACAGTGGAATTAACTTGTGAGCAGTGGGGCCTTCACTTTGTATTTGATCAAAGTTTAACCAATTAATTAAATTTGAAGATTGTCGACGTCCATGATGAGTTTCAATATTGTAAATGATGAGAGATATCATCATTTCTTTTGATCAAGTAGATATTATCATTAAAAGTTTCAGGAGGCACTAAAAATATTGATCATAGAGATCTCATTACTACATGGAGACAAAACAAAGGAAAAAAACTGATTTATTTTTTTGCTCAACCGGCGAGGTAATCATAGCATATTTAATTATACTTTTATCTTTTTTTTTTATCCATCAATATTAATACATACTCCACTAAGTAATAAACTAATATTAAAATCCTATGAGTGATCACGAGCTTAAAATCCTATAAGCTCCACTCATCAGACAAAAAAAAAATCTTTGTCCAGTGTGCAGAGACTTTCAAGTCAATTTAGTTTAGATATTATGTAATCTGTTTATTTCAAAAATAAAAACGTGATGATGTTTGACACATGCCGTGGGTCCAAATGGGATTCAATCCCGAGGGGATCAATCGATCGAATGAACTGAACATAGAGATATTCTTACGATCTTACACTAAAGAGGTAATGCTCTTTATGCTTAGGGAAAAAATAATATACATATATATATTAAATCTTGAATATTCTAATTGCTAGGACCCACTTGCTTTTCATTTTAGAGTACTTTCTCATCTTCAATGCGCTTCAATGGCTGGATTGTAGCTATGGGAGTTCGAATACCTAAGCATCTTAGGCATAGGGGTCAACAAGTAGATAGCATTATTAACATCACTATAGTGCTAGCTTATGATGTTTCCTCAATTTTACTTTCAATCCGTCATTAATATTTAATCTTTATATTATCATTATATCCCAAATCTTAAGTAGAAATTAACACAAGTCAAATTATGGCTTATATAAAATCAGAGGAAGAGAAAAATATATATATAACCAGATATAAGAAAATAAGAAAATTTTAGAACGTGGGGAATCGAAGTTCGGATCTGTAAGGATTCTTAAAAAAAAATCAAATATCCAACGGAACGGAAAAATTGATAACAACAAAAAAAGAAGTCAGAAATAACATCTCAAATCACCTTTCTCTCTCTCTGTCTTCTCGGTTTAATTTGGATGATTATTGTATGGTATCAATTTCTTAATCCAATTTGCAAAATCCCATAAAAAAGCTACAAGCTTCTCCTTTTCCCTTGGCACTGACCGCCTCTCTTTCTTTTGTCAACATCCAAAATTATCCATGGAACTTACCCTTGCGTGGGTTAACGCTAGCCCACTTTTGTCATTAAAGATCCAGTCTCTCTCTCTCTCTCTCTCTCTCTCTCTGTTTGAGCATCGACTGTATGGATCCAATGCTAAGTATTGGAGCATCCTCAAGACTCATTCAATCAATTAAGACTATATAATATAATAAATATAGGTAGATTCCCACACTAAAACTCTTTCATCATCATTACTTTTCATATTTTTATTTATTTTTTCATATTTTTTTTAAATATTTAAATATTTTTTTTATGTACAAAACTCAACTTGGATAAGAGAATATAATAGGAATGGAGAATAGAATAAAGCTGGAGGTCAGCCATAGGAAAGGTTTCTCTCGTGCCATCATTAGTACTTGAATCATGATGTGATCTAAATTGGACTGTTCTAAATGGCTATATATGAAATTAAGAATGGTTCTGTCTATATATCTCATCAATAATAATGAGGTGGGTCCATTTGAGTTTATCATTTGTTATAACTTTTTATCGTTAGTTTTTTTTATTAAAAATTATTCTTTATGTAAAGTATTTAAAAAATACGACCAAATAATTTTATTGTTTATGATTACCTCGCCAGTTAAGCTAAAAAGTCGGTTAATTTTTTCTTTTTGTTTTGTCTC